>LBNU01021426.1:11984-56828 GCA_014162995.1 Artemisia annua | reverse complement strand
CCCTAGCTTTAGGTCAACATCTACTATTGTCTACCCTTAACTAGTCCACACATGTAGCAAAACAATTTGTAGTAGGTCCAAGTAAAACAGTTTGAGCTAGAAAGCTCTCATATAAACAGGCAAGCACATAATGCCTTCAAATACTTAATTCAAATACTTTGATAAATTACTCAATCAATCAATCATTCAATCATTCAAACTTAATGAAACCGATCACGTATTCAAGTAAGCAATCATTGCATTTAGTAAAAGAGCATGTATTCTCCCCCAAGAGTAGTTATGAAAACTTATTTAAAAGAAGGGGGGCTATGAACTCACCTTAGCCACAGCAATGCAAGAATCACGACCGACACAACTTGGCATCAAGAGTAAATCACAACAATATCCCAAAGATTGGTACGAAACCGACGAAGTCTTCTATAAGCAAGGCTTATCCCAATACGTACTCCTCAGCGACGAACCAAATCTCCATAAGATAATTACTCCCATGTATTACCCAATCTTACGTCGTCAACTCATTCGTTATCCGTTCGATAGTGTTTGTGTTTGCGTTTGGTATCATGGTGTGTGTGTGTGGTGAGAACACGACATATACTCAAGTGAACTCACGCCAATACTTAAACAAGCGAAGCCAACAAGAATCGAGACAAGGCTCAAGAATACTCACACCAAGAGGTGAAAAATGTTCGACTTCAATCAAAACGAGTCAAAACTCAATACGAAACTTCCGGGTCAAACTACATAATCCATTCAACACAATCATACTTAAATGGTCTACTAAGTCAACCTTATGGTCAAAGTCGATCTTCAAGTAACCAAGACTTATCAAGAGAAATCGTACGAATTATTGGATACGTATCGTATTTGCTAATACGATAGTCCAACAATTCCATCAATGTACTTGTTAATCCATAGTTAACTTATACTTAGCAAAGTGATGGTAAATCGTAAGATGGGTCATCTATTAATATTCTCCCCCGACACGTTTGTTAGGCCCTAATTGGATTTAGCAACCCAATTAGTCCGTTAACCGTATCGGATAGTTATATTAATGTTAACCAATCCGTAACTCGACATACACTAACATGAACCTCAATACTTCCTAAAGGGTAAGTCTCGATAAACGTGCCCTCGAAACGATTAGTAACCCGTATATTTCCACAATAAATCTTGTTTCGTTTATTATTTCTAATAATAATTATTAGATAACGTATTCGCCGTTATTTAACGTTCTCTTATTAATCTAGGAATATTAACGAACGTTGTCAACGTTTACTAATATTTCTTGTTAATCTCGTAAACGTTATATAACGTACTTTAACGATCTCTAACTATTATTATTAATATTAATAATTCGTAAATATGAAATAACGATTATCAATCGTTACTAATTATTTAAAGTTAACTATATATGTATATATATAAAAACTCGTGTCACAATCATTTAGTCAATCATTATATTTTTCACGGGTTATATCCGTTTCGAGTCATTTTCATCACGGGTCAAATAGTCAACATCTAAAAATAATAATCATGTCTACTTGGCTTGTCGGGATCACACAAGACTAGGGAGTCTAGGTGACACCCGACACGGCTCAAACCACACAAACATGAATATACCCGCCTAATGTCAATCTAATCCGCAACCACATCTATAGCCACAACATCACCACTACAATCCCACTTGCCGAGACCCTAGAGGTCTCGGCTCTAACTCCTCAGCCAAAACATCAATAACAACGACAAGCTAATCAACAAGAACAACAACCATTGCTGAGACCTTAGTGGTCTCGACCTTAGCTCTCGACAACACAAGGACAACAGAACACAAGAACAAGAACAACAGCAGCCATAAGAGGCAGCAACAACAAGGATAACATCTCGTCACCACAATCCGAAGCCAAACCTACTCTCGGCTACCGTAACCAACAACCACATCCATCACCAAATCCGAATCTAACTTAACCTAATCTAATACCAACTCTAAACCCATATCTAAAACCACGAGACAACAACAACAACACGAAACCAATCTATGTCGTGAGTCTAAAACTCACGACATCACTCTCGTACACAATCCAAATGACACAAACACGAAACCCAATGATACCAAACAACAACTTAACCACGTTTTAATCATTATTATTTTGTTTTTATAGTGAAACCCTCGAAGTGATGAGAACCTTAACCCACCGCCGCGATTACGGCAAGAGGGTGGTGGGTTTTCTATCTCGAACCTTCGGGTATCAAGAAGCAAGGAAGGGAGTGATAATAGTTCTAGATTCGTGGCTAGATTCGAATGGAAAAGTGTGTTAGAGTGAGAGTTAGGGCGCGTGTAATAGCTCAAATGAAAGAGAATAAGATGGTGATGATTATGGTGGTGGCGGTGTGGCACCACTTGCGGCGGTGGAGTAGCTATGGCCGGAAAAGTGGCCGGAAAAATGAGAGGGGGGTGTGGGGTGGTGTCGGCTGACCAAGAGAGAGGGAGGGGATGGAAACCCTAAAACCTTATAATAGTAGTATATATAGGGTGAGGGTGGGACTAGGAATAAACCCTAGCGCGCCCTCAGGGACCGTTTATGTCATTTTCTTTATATTTTTAACGATACATGAACGAGACCAATAAACCGTGTTATAATTATTTCCCGAGCACCCGAAAGTATTTCCATATATNGAAACCCAATGATACCAAACAACAACTTAACCACGTTTTAATCATTATTATTTTGTTTTTATAGTGAAACCCTCGAAGTGATGAGAACCTTAACCCACCGCCGCGATTACGGCAAGAGGGTGGTGGGTTTTCTATCTCGAACCTTCGGGTATCAAGAAGCAAGGAAGAGAGTGATAATAGTTCTAGATTCGTGGCTAGATAATGGAAAAGTGTGTTAGAGTGAGAGTTAGGGCGCGTGTAATAGCTCAAATGAAAGAGAATAAGATGGTGATGATTATGGTGGTGGCGGTGTGGCACCACTTGCGGCGGTGGAGGAGCTATGGCCGGAAAAGTGGCCGGAAAAATGAGAGGGGGGTGTGGGGTGGTGTCGGCTGACCAAGAGAGAGGGAGGGGATGGAAACCCTAAAACCTTATAATAGTAGTATATATAGGGTGAGGGTGGGACTAGGAATAAACCCTAGAGCGCCCTCAGGGACCGTTTATGTCATTTTCTTTATATTTTTAACGATACATGAACGAGACCAATAAACCGTGTTATAATTATTTCCCGAGCACCCGAAAGTATTTCCATATATTTTAGTTACGTTTTTACATAAACGTTGATTATAAATACGTATAACTTTATTTCCCGTTGCCCGATTAATTTATTATTCACGTTTTAATCGTTTTATAGCCAAATCTCGCGCATGACATCCTAGACTTCGACAAACGTTCCCGAAATATAAATAAAGAGAATAACAATTAAACATATGGGAAACCGAAATTTGCGAGTTGTCACAGTCTCACCTCCTTAAAAGAATCGTGTCCTCACGATTCAACTCCAGTTAGTCATCAGGTTCTGAAAGAAATAAGCACATACGAACGGGGATTCGTTTTCACGTTCACTACGCGAGTTTAGGATCCTTTAGCGAGTTTCGACGAACTCTATCGATAGGAATGCGACTAAATGAAAGTCATAAAATTTCAAAATTCAAGATTCCAATAGGTCAACAAAGTTTGAACATTACGATATTGAAATTTTCTCCAAGAGAAACAACAACGGCCTCAATGGCAAGTCATCACTTAGATTGTAGACATAAGAACGTCGGGAATGCTGCTGAGTTCCGACGGTAGCTTGAGTTGGTGAGCTACCGATCTAACTCTAGCAAGAATCTGAAAGGATCGATACGACAAGAATTCATAAAGTTTACGTCATCAGGGTTTCTAATCATCCACGAGTAGCGTACATCTCCGTTCCGCCTTCGAACGATCTTCTTGATAGATTTACGTACAAATTCAAGGTCAGAAAGTTGGGTATCTCCATCTTTATCCAACAAGTCGGCGATCGGCACTCGTGACCATAGAGGGTCTTTTGCAGTGCCATTGGAAAACCGAAATAGTAGGTAAGAGAGAAATTGACCAACAGGACGGATTAAGTAGAATTTTCAACAGATACTCAGGTAGAGGTCGGGATTCGTTTCACGAGGTCTAGCTTACGATATAGCAGTAAAATAAAATCGACAAAAAGAATTTGTGAAACGACTCATAGGATAATAGGAAAACAACCCATTGTTTAAAAATTACAGGAAAGTCAATTCTCAATTTTCATCTTGATTTCATAATCTTGCCGCAAGGCAGTAAAATGTTAAATGAAATCGTCTAATCAAGCTATTCGCAAAAATAACGTACAAGGTATCAAGGAAACATTTCACCATTTATAAAATGATAGTTAGGTCAAAATTTTGATATATAGGATAGTAGCAAGGTTGCATTTAGATCCATAGCATGATAAATATATTTTATAAAATCGTCTTGTGAGACAATTTCGTAAAATAGTTTGTGAGATAACAGGAAAAGCAATTCTCCTTTATAAAATAGCGGTAAAATCAAAATTTTGATTCTTGCGAAATAGCAGTAAAGCATCTTGCAACGTGGCAACATTTTGTAAATTACTTTTCAAAGCAGTTTCACTATCCAATAAGAGAAGGAGCAAAGATAAAGGGTATTTCCGAGGGACGAGTGAATGAAATAGGCGGTTGTCCCAAGGGTCGTGATTCAAGTTACCTCTCAAAATCTCAAGAATTCTGTTACGCACGAAATCCTTTCTGATTGGGAGATTTAACAAGTTCAAAGTACAACTCGGTAAGAGGATGTCGATTGCTACTAGTAATCGGTCGGAGTCGATTGACTCGGCATGATACGTACGTTAGAGGTGGAAAGTACAACCTCAATTGAACATCGTCGCTAACACAGCATCGATTGAGAAAATAAACATCCTTAATTAAAAAAATGAATAACGTCGATTAAGATAACGAACATCATCGATTAAGGAAGTGAATGTCATCGATTAAGAAAATAAACATCCTTGGTTAAGAAAATCATCACTTGAGTAGCCTACTTTGATGGAATAAACTTTCCCATCCTCGAGCAAAATCACCAAAACCTTAAACCTCGTAACAACTTGATTTTAGCTTAATCTCGCAACTCATCAAACAAGAACTGTCACGAGATTCGACCGTGTAACAAGTTGTTAAGAATTAAAAATTTAACGTCGTCGACGATTTGGCTCAATTCAAGAATTGCTCAAAACAACGAATAGGTGCCTACGGCTAAAATTCAACATTCATCATACGGTTCCGAGCACAAGCTTAGAGTAGAGGGGACTGTGACTAGATCGCAGGACGATACGAGGCTAAATGCTAAATCCGATTCGAAACGAAATCGAAGATCACAGATTCCAACAATCCAAATTCAAAAATCAGTACGTACTCGAGATCAATACCATCAATATCCGAAAATCATGTCGAGACATAATCGGAATTCAATCAAAATATACTCAAAATCAAGTCCAAACGTATCAAAATTTAAATCCAACGTAGTCGGAATCAGATCCATAACGGTCAAAACCGAATTCATAATATCGAAAGTCCACTTAGGACGAAATCCGGAAATCAATTCAATTATGATCCAAATGACACAAACACGAAACCCAATGATACCAAACACATGTTTTAATCTTGTTATTATCATTTTACTCTCGTCATAATTATGAGACCCTCGAAACCCGTGGTTTTTGGGTCAAACCGAGGCACCAACGCCTCGTATATGATGGGATAGACCCACCTCGACCTTCGGGTGAACAAGTACACGAAAAGAGGATAAGGTGGTGATGAATCCGAGGTTAGAACTCGAATAGAGAAGGTGTTAGGGTGCGTTTGGTAGCGCGTGGGTTATATCAACAGAAAGAGGGTGAAAAGATGCTCATGATGGTGGTGGCGGTGTGTGGTGACGCTCGGCGGTGGAGGTGTGGTGGCCGGAAAAGTGGCCGGATATACATGGAGAGGGGGTGTGGGTGGTGTCGGCTGGGAAAGGAGAGAGGGAGGAGTGAAACCCTAAAAGAATATAAGTGTTATATATATAGGGTAAGGGTGATGTATGGGGACTACTATCAAACCCTAATGCTCCCTCAAGGACCAATATCGTCATTTCTATTATATTTTTAATGATACGTGAAAAGAACTAGTAAACCGCGACACAACTAATTCCCGAGTCTCCGAAATTGTTCCCATCAATCTTAAAATCATTTTTCCATAAACTTTGATTATAAATACTCATATCTTTAATTCTCGTCATCCGAAATAAGTAATATTCGTGCTTTATTCGTTTTGGAGTCAAATCTCGCGTAAAATATTCAAGACCACATATCAATGACTTACGGACTGCAGATAGGCTTATATATCGAGCAGGATATCAAAATCCAAAATTTGCGGGTTGTCACAGTCCCACCTCCTTAGAAGAATCGTGTCCTCACGATTCAACTCCAGTTACTCATCAGGTTCTGAAAGAAATAAAGATATAAGCACGAGGATTCATATTCACGTTCACTACGCGAGTTTAGGATCCTTTAGCGAGTTTCGACGAACTCTATCGATAGGAATGCGACCAAATGGAAGTCGTCAAATTTCAAGGTTCAAGATTCCAATAGATCAACAAGGTTTGAATGTTACGATATTAAAATTTCTCCAAGAGGAATAACAACGGCCTCAATGGCAAGTCATCACTTAGATTGCAGACATAAGAACGTCGCGAATGCTGCTGAGTTCCGACGGTAGCTTGAGTCGGTGAGCTACCGATCTAACCCTAGCAAAAATCTGAAAGGATCGATACGACAAGAATTCATAAGGTTTACGTCATCAGAGTTTCTAATCATCCACGAGTAGCGTACATCTCCGTTCTGCATTCTAACGAGCTTCTTGATAGGTTTACGTACAATTTCAAGATCAGAAAGTTGGGTATCTCCATATTTATCCAACAAGTCGGCGATCGGCACTCGTGACCATAGAGGATCTTTTACAGTGCCATTGGAAAACCGAAATAGTAGGTAGGAGAGAATTTGACCAACAGGAGGTGAACGGATTAAGTAGGATTATCAATAGATACTCAGGTAGAGGTCGGGATTCGTTTCCCGAGGTCTAGCTTGCGATATAGCAGTAAAATAAAATCGACAAAAAGGATTGGTGAAACGGCTCATAGGATAATAGGAAAACAACCCATTGTTTAAAAATTACAGGAAAGTCAATTCTCAATTTTTATCTTGATTTCATAATCTTGCCGCAAGGTAGTAAAATGTTAAATGAAATCGTCTAATCAAGCTATTCGCAAAATAACGTACAAGGTATCAAGGAAACATTTCACCATTTATAAAACGATAGTTAGATCAAAATTTTGATATTTAGGATAGTAGCAAAGTTGCATTCAGATCCTTAGCATGACAAAAATATTTTATAAAATCGCCTTGTGAGACAATTTCGTAAAATGGTTTGTGAGATAACAAGAAAAAGCAGTTATCCTTTATCAAGTAGTGGAGAAATCAAAATTTTGATTNTGATATTTAGGATAGTAGCAAAGTTGCATTCAGATCCTTAGCATGACAAAAATATTTTATAAAATCGCCTTGTGAGACAATTTCGTAAAATGGTTTGTGAGATAACAAGAAAAAGCAGTTATCCTTTATCAAGTAGTGGAGAAATCAAAATTTTGATTTTTGTGAAATAGCAGTAAAACATCTTGTAATATGGCAACATTTTGTAAATTACTTTTCAAAGCAGTTTCACTATCCAATAAGAGAGGAGCAAAGATAAACGATATTTCCAAGGGACGAGGGAAAGAAATAGGTGGTTGTCCCAAGGGTCGTGATTCAAGTTACCTCTCAAAATCTCAAGAATTCTGTTACGCACGAAATCCTTTCGGATTGGGAGATTTAACAAGTTTAAAGTACAACTCCGTAAGAGGATGTCGATTGCTACAAGCAATTGGTTAGAGTCGATTGACTCGGCATGATACGTACGTTAGAGGTGGAAAGTACAACCTCAATTGAACATCGTCGCTAAAACAACATCGATTGAGAAAATGAACATCCTCAACTAAGAATGAATAACGTCGATTAAGATAACGAACATCATCGATTAAGGAAGTGAATGTCATCGATCAAGAAAATAAACATCCGTGGTTAAGAAAATCATCACTTGGGTAGCTTACTTCGATGGAGTAAACTTTCCCATCCTCGAGCAAAATCACCAAAACCTTAAACCTTGTAACAACTTGATTTTAGCTTAATCTCGCAACTCATCAAACAAGAACTGTCACGAGATTCGACCGTGTATCAAGTTGTTAAGAAATAAAAATTTAACGTCGTCGATGATTTGGCTCAATTCAGGAATTGCTCAAAACAACGAATAGGTACCTACGGCTAAAATTCAACATTCATCATACGGTTACGAGCACAAGCTTAGAGTAGAGGGGACTGTGACTAGATCGCAGAATGATACGAGGCTAAATGCTAAATCCGATTCGAAACGAAATCGAAGATCACAAAATACCATAATCCAAATTCAAAATCAGAACGTACTCGAGATTGATACCATCAATATCCGAAAATCATGTCGAAACATAGTCGGAATTTAATCAAAATATACTCAAAATCAAGTCCAAACGTATCAAAATTTAAATTCAACGTAGTCGGAATCAGATCCATAACGGTCAAAACCGAACTCAAAATATCGAAAGTCCACTTGGGACGAAATCCAGAAATCAATTCAATTACGAAGTTCGAAATCAAATCCATACGTGACCAAAATCAAATTCAAACAATAGTCCAAACCAAAATCCAATACTTTCAATAAAATCGACGAGGCTCAATACGATAAGCAACTCGGATTCAAATGATGCCAATAGGGTCTAGCCGACCCAAGGCGAAAATACGCTCGACGGCGATAGCAGGAATTCCACATAAACGAAGACGTTTAGTGGTGTTAGAAGCATTACGATTCATACGGTGTTGCGATGCCAATGTGTCGTGTGCAAATGCAGGCTTAGGTGTTGAGTTCAATGCTTGTGTGTGCACGCAACTTATCATTCCTAAAGGCAAACTCTAACCCGAACATAATGCTGTTGTAACTACCCTCAGTATCACAAAATTCACCTCTGAGCCAGACATAGGTGATCAGGCCATGTCCAACTGTCCCTGGTTGAATGTAGGTGATCAGGCTACATTCAGCCGAGGTTCAATGAATTTTGAAACACTCAGCCTAGTCACGCTAGTAATATGTCCTTTATCCCAAATCATTCCAAATGCTACGACTAGTGTGCAAAATCAACAAGTCGATAATGAGATTACGCAAGGAAATAGTGTAACTCGGAGATAGATGCGGTACTTGCATAAGCATGTGGAAATGCTCATGGCGAATAGTTAAGATAGGCGGATATGAATGAAATATCCGAAAGAAAGGCAAACACTACTACGATTATATCCTCAAACTCTTCAATCATATCATAATCAATTCATCACATACATCATCAAATATCTCACCAAATGTATTCTCAGTTATCTAATCAACTATATCCTCAAGGAAGATCTTACGCGAGGCATCAGCTTGGCAGGCAGGCACGTAGTGGTCATAGGTTTTAATTTTCACAAAAGTGGTTATAGTTTGGGTTTTAAAATGCCCAATTCTCTATAACCTAGGCTCTGATACCATCTGTAACACCCCCAAAATTCGGGTCTAGCGGAAGCATACAAGCATTGGGGTGCTACTAAATTTGTATCACAACACAAGGAACAAAGAATGGTTTTTATTTCATTAATATAAAATAAAAGTTGTCATGTAAGACATAAAGTTTACATGATATAAAAATAGTGCGGAAATTAGGCCCATAAAATAATTGAAGTAGTCCCAAATGTTCATCAGAGTCGCCTATGACCATGCCCTTTTTCCAAGCGCCTTCAATTAGTGAGCTAACGCCTTAAACCTAAGAATACACGCTAAAGGTCAGCTTACGCTGGTGAGTCCATAGAGTTTAAGTTATAAAAACAGTTATGGACCTGAAGAGTTTAAGTGCTATATGTGACTAGAGGCAGGTATAGACATCACAATCACAATCTCAATCTCAATCTCAATCTCAATCTCAATCAATAATTTATCATCTTAGGAAAGATGAATCAACGGTCACTAGCCAGGTCACAGCCCGGATCTAGGCCGCAGCAGAGTCTATTCCAAACTAGGGTCAACGCGCCCTAGCTCTAGGTCAACTCTACTTCCGTCTAACCTTATCTAGCCAACACATGTAGCAAAACCAAGTAGTAGCAGGTCCAAGAAAATGGGTTGAGCTAGGAAGCTCTCATATATAAACCGGGTAAACACGTAACGCATTCGAATATCCAAATCAAGTATATCGGTAAATCAATCAATCAATCAATCAATCAAATCTTAATCAACCAAATCTTAATCAATCAAATCGTAATCAAACCGTTCACGTAATCAGATAAGCAATCATTGAGTTTAGTTAAAAGAGCATGTATTCTCCCCCAAAAATAGTTATGAAAACTCATTTAAAGGAAAGGGGGCTTGGTGAGAATCTAAGCAAAATAACAACTAAATTGGGATTGTAGGAATCCGAGTTAGAAACGTCATTGAACAAAAAAAAATGAGTTAATTAAGCCTTTGATCTTGGTTTCGCGTTACATGTTAAGATCAGACAAGCAAACAAATTTTACTCACAATATGTTTCAGATATCTTTTAAGACTATGAACACTATATGATTTGGTGAATAGGAGGAATTGCATATATACCCACTAAAACTTAAATATTTGCATATTTTTTCATAATATAATTGTTTAATGCATGATGTACAATGCAACTTCAGCATGTTTTGGGTATATATGCAAATATGCAAGTTTTAGTGAGGGTATATATGCAATTGACCCGTACATATATGCTTTGATATTTCGTAAATCATAATAGATAAAAATTGAAAATACGTTAGCCTCAATCAGAGATCGAGGCCAAACATCCCTTTTAAAGTTACATTAAACATGTTACTCCTAGTAAAATATTTTGTACTTATCACTTGTAAATGTAAGAATTATGAGTGAATGATAATGTGAGAAAGTGGTCTTACTCGTTGATCATTGCATCTCAATTGGAAGAGT
The DNA here is from genome assembly GCA_014162995.1 of Artemisia annua. Taxonomy (NCBI): domain Eukaryota; kingdom Viridiplantae; phylum Streptophyta; class Magnoliopsida; order Asterales; family Asteraceae; genus Artemisia; species Artemisia annua. The sequence goes on along the minus strand of LBNU01021426.1, from coordinate 45,686 downwards.
ACATATAAGAGTAATACATGGCTAAATATGGTAAATTGCCAATCAAGCTAATCAACACTAATGTATAGCTAATTGCCTAGTGTACAATCTTATCACATTACATCTAATACTCCCCCGCAGTTTGAGCGGGAGAGGACCGAACACTCAAACTGGAACGAAACTCCTCAAAAAGCGCAGATGGCAAACCTTTGGTGAAAATGTCCGCATACTGATAACGGGATGGCACATGAAGAACACGAACCTGACCTTTAGCAACCATATCACGAACAAAATGAATATCAATCTCGATGTGTTTGGTCCGTTGATGCTGAACAGGATTGGCGGTCAAATAAATAGCACTAACATTATCACAATAGACAAGAGTGGCAGAGAATAAAGGTGTGTGGAGTTCGCGAAGTAGATTACGGAGCCATGCTGTTTCAGCAACAGCATTGGCAACACCACGATATTCAGCCTCAGCACTCGATCTAGAAAGCGTATGTTGCCGTTTGGATGACCACGAAAGGAGATTATCCCCTAAGAACACACAATAACCGGAGGTAGAACGCCTAGTAGAAGGGCAACCAGCCCAATCAGCATCAGAATATGCTACAAGTGAACCAGTAGAGGAGGCATAAAGTTGGAGCCCAAAGTCAAGTGTACCACGAACATAACGGAGAACTCTCTTGAGAGCTGCAAAGTGAGGCTCTCGAGGATCATGCATATGTAGACACACCTGTTGTACTGCATAAGAGATATCTGGACGAGTAAATGTGAGATATTGTAAACCACCTGCAAGACTGCGATATAAAGTAGGATCGGAAACAGGATCCCCATCGGAACCAAGCTTTGGCTCTGTGTCAACTGGAGTCCGTGTTGGATTGCATGAAGCCATATGTGCCCTATCCAAAAGTTCCAAAGCATATTGCTTCTGAGAAAGGAACATGCCTGTAGAGTCACGAGTAACTGAAATGCCCAGAAAATGATTAAGAGGACCCAAGTCAGTCATATCAAACTCCTTATGAAGAGAGGAGATAATGCGGTGAAGTAAAACTGTAGAAGAGGCTGTCAGTACAATATCATCCACATATATCAATAAATATGCAACGTCACTACCATGCCGATAAATGAATAATGACGAGTCACATCGACTCGATGAGAAACCAACTCGTAGAGCATAACCTGCAAATCGTTGAAACCAAGCACGTGGTGCTTGTTTCAAACCATATAGAGACCTCTGTAAGCGACATACATGATGTGGAAACCTATAATCCACAAAACCCGGGGGCTGATACATATAAACTGTCTCGGAAAGATCACCATTAAGAAAAGCATTCTTAATATCAAGCTGATGAATAGGCCAATTCCGAGATAATGCAAGACTGAGAACCGTACGAATAGTAGCCGGTTTTACCACCGGACTAAAGGTATCATCGCAATCAACACCAACCTGTTGGCTACGTCCATTAGCCACGAGACGAGCCTTGTACCTGCTCAATGAACCATCGGCATGATATTTATGCCGAAACAACCACATAGACCGAATCACATTCACATTAGGTGGTTTCGGAACAAGAATCCAAGTACTATTTTTAATTAATGCATTATATTCATCGTACATAGCATCTCGCCAATTTGGATTAGATAATGCAACAGAAGGAGACTTAGGAATCGGAGAAATATGAGACACATGACCCTGAAAGCGAGGATTGGGCTTAACCGTGCCAACTTGGGCACGTGTGACCATAGGGTGGGTGCGGGTAGGTGGATTAGGGACTGTATGAGGTTGGTTTGGTAAAGAGCTTTGGGCCAAAGATTGGGTCGTAGGTGGTGTGTGTGTCTGGTGGGCCGGAGAAGGGTGGTTGGTTGTTAGGGGTGTTGGGTCGTGAGTGTAGTTAGGTGTAGGGGTAGTAGGCTCATGATGGGTTGTTTGGGATGGGGTGATGGGCTGGTTTTCTGTTGGGCCGTGGGAATGGGTTTGTGTTGAGCTGTGGGTATGGTGTGGTTCCGGATGATGAAGAATGTATTGAGTAATAGGAGATGGTGTGGGATCCAGAAATGTATAAGATGGTGGGTGAAGCGGTGTATTGGAACCATATGGAAATTGAAATTCATCAAATGTTACATGTCGGGAGAGGATAATTTTGTTGGTGGAGAGGTCAAGGCATCGATATCCACGATGATAAGCGGGATATCCTAAAAATATACAAGGGGTTGCTCGCGGTGCAAGTTTGTGAGATGAGTCGAGATGTGGGTAACAAAGGCAACCAAAAATACGTAATCGGGAGTAGTCGGGTTGTTTGTTAAAAAGTTTGGTACATGGTATTTCATTTTGAATGGCAGTGGAGGGAAGTATATTAAGAAGGTAGGCGGCCATATGTAAAGCCTCGACCCAAAAGTTAGGTGGGAGGTGAGCTTGAAAGAGAAGAGTGCGAATGACATTGTTGATTGTTCGTATCATCCGTTCCGATTTTCCATTTTGCTGGGAGGTTTTCGGGCAGGAGAACCTAAATTGAATGCCATTTTGAGCAAACAAATTAAGGAAGTTGGTGTTATCAAATTCACCACCATGGTCACACTGAAAAGCCGCAATATCACACTTAAACTGATTATTTACATAAGAACGAAAATGTAAGCATTTTTGAAAAACTTCAGATTTTGTACGCAAAGGATAAATCCACAAATACTGAGAATAATGATCAAGAAATAGCACATAATATTTAAAACCACCAGAGCTAACAATAGGAGAAGTCCAAATATCAGAGTCAACAATCTCAAAAGGACGAGTAACAATACTATCCGAACTAGAAAATGGAAGTCTTACATGTTTGCCAAGCTGGCAGGCATGACAAATATGTGAGGACTTCTCTTTATTACAAGAAATAAATTGGCGCGAAACAAGAGAACGTAGCACTTCTTCACCGGGGTGCCCGAGACGTTGGTGCCACGTAGTTGGACTAACAGAAAGTAAAGCATGAGGAATAGGAGAAGGTTGGGTGACAGGGTAGAGATCTCCCGAACTATCACATCTAAGGAGGATATGACGGGTCAAGAAATCTTTCACAGAGAAACCAAATGCATCAAACTCAACTGTACAATTATTATCTCTAGTAAATTGACGAACAGAAATAAGATTTTTAATGATATTTGGGGTGACCAGAACATTATGTAAATATAAAGGACGATTAAGGGTAGGTAGGATGCTATGGCCGGTGTTAGTGACAGGTATGGTTTTTCCATCACCAACACAAACAGATGGATATAAACATTTATTATAAATAGTATTTAAATTACTTGTATGTGAATTGAGATGAGATGATGCACCTGTATCCATATTCCATGTCGGATCCTGAAGAGTCATGGTGCTAAAAGCACGTGGTAAATAAGTAGCCGTGCTTAACAGTTGAGCTTGTCGGGCCTGCTGGGCTAATACACCTATATGGGCCTGCATCATAATTGTGCCGTATGTATTTTTGTGATTCGAAGCGTCCCAAAGTTCACTAATGAAACCACAGTTGTCACACTCACACTAAAATAATACTCCGCATGTCTTTTGCTTTTCTTAACCACAAACAAACAACAATTAAATAACCTAGACCAATAATTCTTCTTGTCTACAACAAATCATAAAACAAAAAAGAAAGAAAGAAAAAAAGATGAAGTCTTGATTTTGCCGTCAAGGTGAAGAGAGTAGGAAATGCTAACCAGTCACAAACAACAAGCCTAATATTTCTTTTGTGAATCTGCCGTCATTTCTTTCATTTTTTTATTTTTTATTTATTTATTTATTTTTTATTATTTTTTTTAAGATAGTATAGAAGGAGAAGGGAAGAAAACGGGAGATATGGATAAAAATTAGGAGAGGATCATTTTGCTCTTGATACCATGTAAGAATTATGAGTGAATGATAATGTGAGAAAGTGGTCTTATTCGTTGATCATTACATCTCAATTGGAAGAGTACATATAAGAGTAATACATGGCCTAAATATGGTAAATTGCCAATCAAGCTAATCAACACTAATGTATAGCTAATTGCCTAGTGTACAATCTTATCACATTACAGCCAATAGTAAACAGATAACTAGCCATAAGCACCTTGTATATTTGTATGATTTGATGAAAAACAGATCATTTACTTTATAAGTTAACCTTCTGTAATCCATTAAGATCTTGATAAAAAAGGATTAACACAAGATTTTAAATATATTCAGTAAGGTTAACCTTCCCATGATGCTCTCCAAGCTTTCTGTAAGGTTATTATAAACTTGTATGGAGATGGGTTTTGCGAAGGCCAACACATACTGATATCGAAAAACTTTATGCTTTTCATAAGGAGAAACATGGGTTTTCTGGGATGTTAGAAAGCATTGATTGTACGGGTTGGCCGTGGGCTAATCGCCCAAATTGATATCGTGCTCAATATTTTAGGGGTGATCACGGGCCACATCCATTCATTTAATTGGAAGTGGTTGCCTCACAAGAGTTATGGATTTGGCATGTGTTCTTTGGTGTTTCAGGGGCGAACAACGACGTGAACGTTATACGTAAATAGCCTATTTTCAATGATCTCAAAGACAAGAAAGCACCAGAGGTTCCATTTGTGGCTAACGACGTGACTTATAATTGGAGATATTATCAAACTGACGGGATATATCTGAATGGTCTGTTCTTGTTAAGTCCATTTCACAAATGGGCTCGAATGATACAAAGCGAATATGGTCTAAGAACGCGCACGAAGCAGCAACGAAAGATGTGGAACGAGCGTTTGACGTCCTAAAAAAAGTGGGCTATAATAAAAACTCCCGCACGACCGATGACTCTTAAGAAAATTACGGATATGATGTCACATGCATCATACTATATAACATGATTATAAAAGACAAAGGGTGCGCAATCTCTTCTGACTTTTATCAAGTAACATCGTGATGATGACCCCTACGAACGTGTGAAGAAACGTTACAAGTTATTAGAGATATACATATGAAACAACTCATCTAGGCCTTAAAGCCAATATAGTAGAACACATTTGGTGTCGAACAAATGAACACTAATTTGTCATTTTATTTAAATTTTTAGGGTTAATTCCATATTACCCAACTTTTGGGTAAAGGGTTTTTACCCTGGTAAATGATATATTAAACAGAATAAGTTCAGGCGAAATGGCAAAGCACCAAATCGACTATACAAACATACGCACCCTTTGTGCTTCAAACCAAAACAACAGAGTGACATGCCACTCTAATTAAAGAAAAAACTAGACGTTACAAAAGAAGAAATCACGACAAAACAAACTAACGCCTAGCCTAAACAAAAACCTAACGTTCTACATCATATTACCCAACTTAAACACCATAATGTCATATTTACCCAAAATATAAATTAATTACATTGCACATTATGCATTCATAACTTGTATTTTGGGTATATATGACATTTGATATTTATATTCGGTATATATATGGAATTATCCCAAATTTTATTGTAATGTCTTTATTTTTTTTGAATTATTAATTTAATATTTTTAATTATTAATGAAATTCTAATTTTAGTGCTTAAAAAATGAAAAGAAATTAGTGTTTTCAGTTTTTGTTAAACTAAGTTGATCATGAAGTTTTCCGGAAAAAGAAAACTGATGCGGCAACGGTGTACTTGGTGTATTGGTAGTCACCGTTACACTTAGAGTGCACGATACTGGGTACAAAAAACACGCCGTTGACTTTTTTTTCACCAACGGCGTCGCCGTTCCTGACCGCCACTATCGCCATTTGCTCACCGTTTCTCGCTAAGACAAGGTGTAATCACACGAGGTTAAAGTTTCACTCAGTTCCACGTCAGCGCCATATCAACTTTAGTTTTCACCTGAACAAAAAAAAACACCCCTTATCATAACTCAACCTTAATTTAACTCAACTTTAACTCAATTATTTTCAAATTCAACCCCTAAACTAAAACTAATACTTCATTTAATAAAGAGTAAATTGCAAAAATCGTCCTTAAAGTTTGGCCAATTTGCATNACACCCCTTATAATAACTCAACCTTAACTCAACTTTAACTCAATTATTTTCAAATTCAACCCCTAAACTAAAACTAATACTTCATTTAATAAAGAGTAAATTGCAAAAATCGTCCTTAAAGTTTGGCCAATTTGCATGTTTCATCCCACAATTTTTTTAACTGCAAGGATCGTCTCTAAAGTTTGGCCCGTTTGCATGTATCGTCCCTAAAGTTTTGCCCGTTTGCATGTTTCGTCCCTTCGAAATTTTAGGACGATATATGCCCCGAAAAGGACGATATATGCCCCAAAGGTTAACTTTAGGGACGATCCTTGCAGTTTCGAAATTTGTGGGACGAAACATGCAAACGGGCCAAACTTTAGGGACGATTTTTGCAATTTAATACACTTCATAAGACACTTATGCTCATTCGGCCCGTACAAGCGGGTGCTTGCGCAAAGAATGCAAAATGACTTGAAAGAGGATCGGAAGTATAAGATTCAATACCTTTGATTATTTCTAGAAATAGTTTCTGGCTCATAGGAAATCTTCTGCGAAAATTTCGGTGCGGATACTTACAACCGTGATTGAAATAGTCGTTCAGTAAGCGTTCTTCGGCAAGCTCACGTTCACGATATAAATCGAGTTACGGGACAAGCGAGGTTGAGCTCCTGCTTGTTCCAACTGTTGCTGATATTGATACGCGGCCATCATAAAGTATAAGTCAGTTTCGTCATCTACATCAGACCAGTTGTTAAGTTATTCGTCACTTTGATTCGGATCCATTGTTAATGAACAAGTTTTCTTTTGTTAGAGAGGAAGTACATAAATTTGAGTTTGAGTTGTGGAAGTGTGAAAAAAAGTTATGTGCTAATTGGTTATTTACAGTGGTGGAAAAAAGGTTTGGAATTATTTTTTTATTCCAACTAGCCGTTTATAAATGTTGGAGAGCCAAAGTTGTAATTTTTTTTAAATCCAACGGCTAGTCAAACGTTGGTAGGGGGTAAACCGATTTTTTTTAATCATTCTTGCTGCCCTTAACGCAGCGTTAAGATTTTCACGCAGCTTTTCACGCAGGCCTTTAACGCGACAATCCGGTGTGGTAACGTGGGTTTAACGCATCTTGCGTTAACCTTTCACTCACTTCAAAAGTGAACATACCGTGTGCTCTAAGCTATTCGCGGGCGCTATTGGGCATTTTTGTTTTCTTTTGAGAGCAAATAAAGTATTTTTGATGATCATGGTTTAAAAAAACGGTGTGAGGCGGCGCCTTGAGGCGAATCGGCCGGAAAACGCATATGAGGCGGCGCCTCTGGTGGTTGATTTGGAACGTACGCCTTGGTTGGGTGAGGCGGTGGTGAAGCGTGTGAGGCGGCGAGGCGGGTACGAGGCGGATTATTCGTTTTTTTGGGCGATGGGTCTGGTGGATCTGTGTTCAATATTGGTGGATTTGGTGGATCTGTGTTCAATACTGGTGCCAACATCCAATTAAGTAATATTCCGGTCAATATCTGGTGGATCTGTGTGTTGAAGTAACGAAGAAGTGAAAGGTGGCTGCATTTGTTTTAACCCTAAAAGGAGAGAGATAAGTTATATAATATATGGGTAGTAGTTATTACCTTAAAAGGCCGGATCTGTTTTTTTATTGGGCCTATTTACAATTACAAATGGGCCAAGTAAAAGTTTTTATGTTAATTAAGAGTGGGTTTTACTCAAATATACAACTAAATGTATATATAATATAAATTTTGCAACATTTATATAAAATATATAATTCAAAAATATTAAATAAAATAAAAAAATTAATAAAAGTTTATAAAATATGTATATAAAATATATAAATACCTGTTAAAACTTATATATATATAATTTCTATAATTTTTTTTAATTCCGCCTCGACCTTACGCCTCGTTCCGCCTCGAGGCTTACGCCTCTTGAGGCGGAGGAAAAACGACTCGAAACTCGTTTCCGTACTTTTAAACCTCGTTGATGATGTATTATGAGACCGACGCATCAATAAGTCAATAACTGTTGTGAGGAAAGGTGTTGACAATACACTCCCCAACAAAAAAAAAGGAAACGAAAGGGTCAATGCGACTGATATTCCAACTACCCTTTATAGTATTTTGGTGACTAAATATGAATAAAACCCGAGAGAAAAAACTGATGAAGATCCGATTGTAATTCGTTTGTCCGGCGAGAAAAAGACTGGTGACAGATTCCGGCGAATCAGTATCAGACGCAGGTAGAACAGATCTAGAAATCGATCAAGGGCCAGATAATAGAGATTGGTGTTATGTAGCAACAGAAGTCACGGGTGGCACAAGGCTTGCCGGGAAATAAATTGAAGCGCTGGTGGCTGGATTTTTATTATGATTCAGATTTCAAGAAAAAGCCTGGGTCAGTGTTTTTAGTTAATCGTTCAATTTTTTATTTATTTATTTTTTTTTAAATACCATATAGAATTGTGAATACCGTTAGGGTCTCATCTATTATCTATACATATTACCCTTAAAACATATTGTATTTACGTTGTATTTAGGGGAGTGGCGGTCATGATTTCATGCCTTCCCATGTCTCACCACCCACCAATACTATCCTGCCACCTCATTCCATGCCTCTCTCATGCCTCACCATACTTTTTTTTAGTGGCAACCATGATTCAATTCCTCACCTAATTTTATTTTTTTNTATTTTTTTTTAATTCCGCCTCGACCTTACGCCTCATTCCGTCTCGAGGCTTACGCCTCTTGAGGCGGAGGAAAAACGCCTCGAAACTCGTTTCCGTACTTTTAAACCTTGTTAGATGATGTATTATGAGACCGACGCATCAATAAGTCAATAACTGTTGTGTGGAAAGGTGTTGACAATACACTCCCCAACAAAAAAAAAGGAAACGAAAGGGTCAATGCGACTGATATTCCAACTCCCTTTATAGTATTTTGGTGACTAAATATGAATAAAACCCGAGAGAAAAAACTGATGAAGATCCGATTGTAATTCGTTTGTCCGGCGAGAAAACGACTGGTGACAGATTCCGGCGAATCAGTATCAGACGCAGGTATAACAGATCTAGAAATCGATCAAGGGCCAGATAATAGAGATTGGTGTTTGTGTATATTGTTATGTAGCAACAGAAGTCACGGGTGGCACAAGGCTTGCCGGGAAAAAAATTGAAGCGCTGGTGGCTGGATTTTTATTATGATTCAGATTTCAAGAAAAAGCCTGGGTCAGTGTTTTTAGTTAATCGTTCAATTATTTATTTATTTATTTATTTTTAAATACCATATAGAATTGTGAATACCGTTAGGGTCTCATCTATTATCTATACATATTACCCTTAAAACATATTGTATTTACGTTGTATTTAGGGGAGTGGCAGTCATGATTTCATGCCTTCCCATGTCTCACCACCCACCCACCAATAATATCCTGCCACCTCATTCCATGCATCTCTCATGCCTCACCATACTTTTTTAGTGGCAACCATGATTCAATTCCTCACCTAATTTTATTTTTTTATATTCATAATTATATTAAACAATTTAATAAAAACATAATATTTCATTAATAATTAAAAGAAAATTACATAATACTTAGAGAGAGAAAAAAAAAAAAAGGAAATCACTAGTCGTCGAGGTATCGTAAGTCTTGAGCCGCTACGTGCTCCGTAAGATCATATCGGAGACAATGATGGATATCTTCGTCGAGTAACTCCGGTAGTACATTCGGGTCATAAACTGGCGCGACCGGTGATATTGCCCTCTTGTCGTCTTTTAAAATCATATTGTTCAATATAATACACGTATAAACGAGTTTTCGAATCTTTTCGACGGACATAGCTCGGAGAGGACGACTGAGAATAATCCATTTTCCCTTAAGACAACCAAAAGCTCGTTCGACATCCTTTCTTGCAGACTCTTGTAGCTTCTTGAATCTCTTTTCCTTCGGGTCAGTGGGATACGGATATGCTTTAACAAACGTTGAATACTTTGGATAGATTCCATCGGTAAGATAATATCCACGTTTGTAAAGCCGTCCATTTACAAAAAATGAACTGTTTGGCGCCGTTCCATTTCGCTCCGTAAGATACAATGGAGACTGATTCAAAACATTGATATCGTTGTTTGAACGGGGAGGACCAAAAAACGAATGCCAAATCCACAAATCATTTGAAGCGACGGCTTCAAGCATAATAGTTGGGTATTAGTGATCACCTCTCTTATATTGGCCTCTCAAATGTCTAGGACAATTTCGCCAAAAGAAATGTGTACAATCAATGCTACCAAACATTCCAGGAATGTGATGTTTTTCTTCATGTGCCTCGAATAAGCGTGCAACGTCGTGGGTTGTCGGCCTACGTAAGAACTCTCGACTATATAATATAATTATCGCATCGCAAAAATGATCAAGGCATTCACCTACAAAATATTAAATAGTAAATAAAAAAAATAATAATAACGAAAACTTTATTAAAAAAAACCGAATTAAATAAATAAAAATGACAAAGTTAACCTGACGTTCTTCGTGCCATGTTTAAATAGTCATCAAATCTATCCGGAGGTTCACCCGTTGCGAGTTGCCGAATTGCCGATGTGCATTTTTGTAACGCCGTGAAACTTTTCTTTCCCCTCGCGTCTACACCCTCTTGAAACTATTCGAAATTCGCTTCAATATCACCAACAATTTTTAAAAAACAAGCTTTTATTCATACGAAAACGGTCACGAAAAACATGGGTGGGAAACTTTGGTTGTTCGACGAAATAGTCATTCATTAGAGTTTGTAAAGCTTTTTCACGAAAACGGGTGACAGACTCCCGGATTTCAGTAGTGCTTGCCGTGTCTTCAATGGAATCGTACGCGGCTAAATAGGTTTCTAGGGTACTACCGGATAACAATAGTTCGGAAGAGTCGGCGGGAAAAACTAACTCGTCCTCGGATGAAGACATTTTGTTTTGAGTATTATAGGTGATTTGTTTGTGTGAAAATATGGTAAATAAAATGTGAATCGGAAATGGTTGTGTTTATTTATAAAGGGATTTTTTTTTAAAGCCCAAACGGTCCAAAACATAAAGTTTATAGCCGTTCAACGGCTCTTTTTCTTCCCCTATGTTCTCATGATACAACGACAATCCATGCCGAGCCCATGCCACAAGGGTGGCGGCGGTGTTGACTAGCGGCATGAATCCATGCCGAGGCATGCGGAGATCCATTGCCACCCCCTTACACCCGCTTATGGCTTAGTAACAATACTACAACTTTGTAAACATAACATACTACTATATAGTTTGGTACCATAATTCGCATTTTTATTAACATAACAGCAAACAATAACCTTTACCAAATTATATAGCTGATTTATAACACAATGGCCAACGATAACCTCATTTAGATTGGATATAACAAACCATCCAAAATCTAACAGGATCATGCCCCGTTGTTGTTAGAAATTGGGTTTAGGGTGTGATGATAATCTTAGATATTTGACTTAATTGTGTAAAATCCACTTTTCAAATAAAGTATTTCGACCCTTATTGCCTAGGTTACACGAAATCTCTATTGGGATAAGACAATCAAAGTACTCCGTTCTAGGCACAGAAGAGCAAAACAATGAGAATTGTGTGTTTTCGTGAATGTCAAATGAGACCAAATATCTGTTTAATAACATATGGCAGTTAGATACGGTTGGATCCCCAACAGTCTGACTAACAATTGTGTTGGTTGGTTTTGGCGGGAAAAACGGGTAAGCTACCCCTTGCAAGGGGTGCAACCCCCTTGAACCCTGTGTCTTTTTCGTGGTCGAAAACATATCAACTCAAACGAGTGTATACTCCACACTTCCCTTACTCGTATCCGAGCTTAATATGAAATCACATTGGTCTTTTGTAAATCACAATTACATAAAATAGCTAATGACACTAAAATCACCGTCAGTTGTCACTATTACCTTTGTAATTCGCATATATTTTTTCGAGAAATGATGTCTAAAAACATGCCTAATTATATGCCTAAAACTGTGTGGCAACACTTTATTCGTTTGTGAAGAAGTGGGACTGGCTGCTACAACCAATAAATTGTTGCCACACAGTTTTAGGCATATAACTAGGCATCCTTATCATTTCTCTATTTTTTAAAGGCTCCCTAATTTACATATTACTACCACAAATAATTGAAAAATAAAAGTCACTCTTTCTTAAGGTTTTCAATCTAAGTCTATGTTGATCATCAAAACTAACGTTACATTATTACAATGGCTATAATTCACCACAAAATTGCATTTATCGAATTGCATTTATACAAATAATTGAAATAAGAATCAATGCAAAAATACAAATTTTTTTCACACATACTAGTAATTAAGTACTTTAATCAACTTCAATGAGAATCAACACAATACTTTGGTAATTTTTGCGACATATATATCGATCACCTCTCCTCTATAGCCGCTCAACTAAGCACCACTATTGTTTATCATTGTATCGCTTGATTTTAAGAATGGTTTAGAGTTCTGATCAAATATAAGGAACATTAACTTTCGGTATTGAAAAGAAAAATCGTTTGGGATGAGAGTGCCGTTGGTTTTTATTTGTTTCTTAATTTTACATGGAATCTTCAAAGGGCCGAATTTGTGATTTAAGGTTTTAATTAAAACAGTGGGTTGAAACAAAAAGTAAGTTAGAACTGTGGACAAAATTGGTATGGCGTCTTTTTTTTTTTTTTTTTTTTTTTTTTTTTTTTTTTTTTTTTTTTTTTTTTTTTTTTTTTTTTTTTTTTTTTTTTNTCATTAAGTAGCTTTCAAAAAAAAAAAAAACAAAAAAAAAAATCTAAAAAAGGAGACTTTGTTTAATTGACCTTAAATTCACGAGTGGTCACAAATTTCCAGCGTAACCCTCTCAATTTCACTGTAAGTTATCTCCATATTAGGGATCACTCTGGTAAATATATTACTCAAGATAACATTTAAGACAACGGATGAGAGTGAATCTCTCATCTCGGCCCGTTGCATGGGCATAAAACAACACCTATTATGCAACAACCAAAACACTACATAAGAAAGACATGCCAATCTTATGACCTACCAAAAACAACATTACTTCGTACGACGACCTTGAAGCTTGATATCATATAGGTTACAAAAGGCATCCAATTGCCCCGGTAAATCGTAGACCTGATCCGCATAGTCATAATAATCTTCAAGCTCGTGACCGCCGCCTGTAGATGCGAGAAACTTAGCCATAGGATTATCCGGCTCAAGTACATCTTCATCATCACTGTCAGAAACAACCACATCCCCTACCTTAGAAAATGGGTTACCCACCTTGGTAGAAGTATATGGAGAAGAAGAGGAACTAGGCTTAGAAGCCGCAATCTGCTCCTTCTCTTTCAACTCACTCACAAGTTGATCTTGTGACTCCTTTCCGGTCGTTTGAAACCCATCCACCTTTTTAAGAGGATTACCATTATCATCCACCAGAGTAGCTTTCCCATTAATAATTAGCTTTTCAATCTTCCTAATTTTCTCAACAATAGGATTAGTACAAGGATTACCATTCTCATCAGTATCTTCCATATCAAGAGCAGCAAATGGGTTAGATGTAGCAACTGTCGTCCCACTCGTACTTGCCTCTTTAGCGATCTTCTCCTTAGTAGCATCTGGCTTCTTCGACACAGCTACATACACCTGCTCAGGTTTTGAAGGGCTAAATTTAACCCCTTTACCCACATCAATACCACGAAACGGCTTTTTCTGAGGCGTTTGAACGCCCACCTTCTTGCCCTTATCCTTACGATTCTGAACCTCAGTAAAACCTTCATCAGTCTCTACCAAATTAGTAGAAGCTTTAGAAGCCACATTAATGTCACTACGAATAGCCTCCTTAACACTTTTTGGACAATTGATATGATCATGCCCAAAAACTTTACACACATCACAATGAGGAGGCGTCCATTCATATTCAACTTTAATGATCTCCGTAGTGTAACCACTATCATCCTCATTAGGAATAGCCATATTATAACTTTTAATGATACCTGTTGTGCAAAAAATCAACGATACCCAATCACGTCTTCCATGGGGTATGGAGGAGGTGAAATTTACACAACCTTACCCCTACCCGAAGGTAGAGAGGTGCTTCCAGAGGACCTCCGACCATTTTTGCAGGGAGTGAGGATCAAACCCTCGCCCTGATCAAACCTTGCTTGTTAATGATACCTGTTGTGCACTTCCTGAAAAACGCATGAACATAAATGAATATTTTGATTAGAAAACAAACTTAGAATGTGAACTAATGGTATCAACCTACAAAAATAAGATAACAACATCACATACATGCAATTAATCACAACTGCAATCATAGGAAACACTAATAAATTTCTCTAAAAAGGCATTGGACTTGTATTTTCATTAAAAATTTTATCAAACACTCGATAGGTACATTAAATCATAAAGCATTGGCTCTCGAATTAAAGCCTCATAGCGACAATATATTAACCTAAAGAGAAACAAAGATTAAAAACATGTTTAAAACTAAAGCTATACATATAAGAATTGCAAAACCCTCAAGTTACATGGTCTTTGTTTTTGGTGAAGATCAAGATGAATGTTTTGGTGACTGGTAGTTAATTTGATTGTAGTTTTTTTTTTTTTTTTTTTTTTTTTTTTTTTTTTTTTATCCACAATTATAAAAGATAGGCTATTAACTACATGTATGTTTTTTCGTTTTTTGAGAACATCAAGAGTTACTTGCTAGCGAGTTTTTTTCCTGTGTCAAAATCCAACAAAAGATTGATATATATTTAGCCTATAGGGTAAGGATCCAGTGAGAAGAAAACTAAAAATGTTAAGAATGAGAAATAACTATAACCGCGTATTTGAGATGCATCGACTTGAATTAGATGCATCTCTATTCATTTAGATGCATCACAATTAGTTTCAAAAGTGATTTTGAAGTGAAAACGATGCAAAGTAGTACTAGCAACAAATTTGACCCGCAGAGGACGAAAAATACATAGGATTCGTCTAACTTGATGAAATGCATCTAATATATGTTTATGCATCTAATTTTTAGCTAGAAAATATATTATGATGCATCTAAAAGATTAGGGATGCATCTAATTCAAGTTGATGCATCTCTAATGTGTAGTTATAGTTATTTCTCATCCTTCTTATTTTAATGATTCTTCTCATTTGATCCTTAGTCTTAGCCTATAAACTAAACATCTCATGGAGGATATTTTATAAATTTCAAACTATTAAGAACTTCATATCAAAATAAATTTTATTCAAGCATTAACCAAACTATACTAAATAAATGTATTTTTGTACGGTCATGAAATAACGGTACCAATTAACCAAAACATCACCACAACCGTACCGAATGGATCCTTTTTTATACGTTTAAAAGCCGTACCAAATGACTTTGTTTTTTGTTTTTATACGGTTTTTTGTGTAACCATATCAATTGGGCTTATTAAAAGATGTTTTTTTGTAGCAGTGCAAAGGTTAAAGGTTTAAGACAAAGGCGTTAGTAAGGGACATCACAGCTGCAGTCACACATGTTTAAGTTCAACTCTCTTCATTCCTTGGCTATAACTTGTAAGTTGAAGCACTCATTTTGGCACATTAATTAACACCTGCCAATTATTAAAACTTAGAAAAAAAATCCCGTATCAATGTGGTTTTCACACGATTAATCCATGTGTATGCATGGATTCATTCAGTTTTTATAAGTTCAACCAAAGGTTTGAGAACACGGCGTTAGTTAGCTGCAGTCACACATGCGTATTATCAGTGTTTTTTCTCCAATAAATCTCTCCCCCAAATTTACCAAAAGGTTGACCAAACCAATTCAATTTTTTACTTCAATTAATATGGGAGGGCTCAATTTTAGCGAAAAATTCGAAATATTGCTCTCTTATTGGTCAATTGGATTCTTAAAGGTGTTTTTCAAAGGCCTTGAAATGATCATTTTCCTTTATAGTATTAAACATAGCTGTTTACTTGTTTTTCTTAACAAATTCAATTTGTGCTTTATTGATTCTAGAAGTTTGCAGAAATTTTATTCATGCAATTTAAAACTATTTGTTGACCTAAAATATTAGTAATGAACAAGAGTAAAGAGAAGAGAGGAATTATTATTGAATGGATTAATACCGGAGGTTACAAATGGATGTATTTATAAGGGTAATAGTCTAAACCCTAACTTGTTCCTAAAGAATAGGATGAATAGACATAACCCATAAGCCCATACATAATTTATAATACTCCTCCTTGGATATTCATCGTTCATTACACGCCATCAACTGCCTCATTAAAAACCTTACCAAGAAAAACCCAATGGGATAAAAACTTGTTGAAGGTAAAGAGTGCACTACGCATAATGCTCCTCCTCAAATTAATGCATATCTTTTAAGCGTCGAAGGCCGATCTTCCGAACTAGTAGCTCAAAAACTCTTGTTGGCAAAGACTGTGTGAATAAATCTGCCAAATTGTCACTTGATCGAACTTGACGAACATCAATAACTCCATCCTTTTGTAGATCATATGTAAAGAAAAATTTTGGAGAAATGTGTTTTGTTTTGTCTCCTTTGACATACCCTTCCTTGATTTGAGCTATACATGCCGCGTTGTCTTCACATAACGTGGTTGGATTTCCTTTAATAGACTCGAGCCCACATTCTTCTTGGATGTTTTGAATCATCGATCTTAACCAAACGCACTCTCGACCAGCTTCATAAAGTGCAATAAGTTCAGCATGATTTGATGATATTGTAGTTAAAGATTGCTTTGTCGACCTCCAAGAAATTGCAGTGTCTCCATATGTGAAAACATACCCTGTTTGGGATCGTGCCTTATGTGGATCAGACGAGCATATCCAACCAACTTTGATTTCGAATTCTTTTGGTAAAATAATCCCATATCATGGGTACCACAAAGATAACGAAAAATGTATTTGATTCCATTCCAATGTCGGCGTGTTGGCTCGGAACTATATCTTGCTAGTAAGTTGACTGAAAAAGCAATATCTGAGCGTGTATTACTAGCAAGGTACATCAAAGCCCCTATCGCACCTAGATATGGTATTTCAGGACCAAGAATGTCCTTATCGTGTTCTTTGGGGCGGAACGGATCAAGTTCCTGGTCAAGTGAACGACCGACCATTGGTGAGCTTAGTGGATGAGCTTTATCCATATTGAATCGTTTCAATATCTTTTCCGTATAGTTTGATTGATGGACAAATATTCCACTTGACAAATGCTCAATTTGCAAGCCCAGACAAAACATTGTCATACCAAGGTCTTTCATTTCAAATTCATTCTTTAACAAATTTGCGGCATGTTCGATTTCATCAATATTTCCGATATTTAAATCATCAACATACACTTCAATGATTATGAAACCCCCCTTTGATCTTTTGATAAAAACACACGGACTTATTTGATTACTTTTGTATCCTTCTTTTGAAAGATATTCACTCAGGCGATTCGTCCTGATTGTTTTAGACCGTATAAAGATCTTTTCAATTTAATTGAAAACATTTCACGGGGCTTAGATTTACAAGCTTCCGGCATTTTCAACCCTTCGGGGATTTTCATGTAAATGTCACTATCAAGTGATCTGTACAAGTAAAATTCTGAGAATCGTTTGGAGCCTTTCAACATTTGCAAGACCAATTAAAATTCTGAGAGTCGTTGCATCCACAACAGGTGAATATGTTTCTTCATAATCTACCCCGGGTATTTGTGAGAAACCTTGTGCTACAAGTCGTGCTTTGTATCTCACAATTTCATTTTTCTCGTTTCTTTTTATAGCAAATACCCATTTATAGCCTACCGGCTTCACATTATTTGGGGTTAATGTCACAGAGGGCCAAATACTTGGCGTTTTTCAAGTGAATCTAGTTCAGCTTGTATGGCATCTTGCCATTTTTGCCAATCTTTTCTTTGTTGACATTCTCTAATAGATTTTGGAACAGAAACTACTTCATTTATTATTTCACTTGCAATAGCATATGCAAAAATTCATCAACACATGTTTTATTTCGATTCCATGTTGTACCATTTTGTACAAAGTTTATTGAGATCTCATATTCATTAGGTACATGGCCATTCTCAAGAGATTTTTCCACATTTTTTGTGTTATTATTAATCTCTTCTGGGATTTTATTGATAACAACTTCTAGTTGTATTGTATTCTGCTCTTTCCTTTTTCGTGGATTTGTATCCTTAAAACCCATTGGTCTTCCACGCTTTCTGCGTGCATTTAACTCATTCAGAGTTTCAAGAATATCAATTCGATAAGGTGCATTTAAAGCTGGAATATATGATTTTGTAACTCTTTTTGTATCTGTAAATGCATCAGGGAATTCATTTGCTATTCTTTGCAAGTGAATGAGCTTTTGAACCTCCAATTCACATTGACCACTCCGAGGGTCAAGAAAAGATATTTGTGATGCATTCCAAGTTACATTTTGTTTGTCCAACTTTTTATTTTCTCCTCCTAAGATTGGGAACATTGTTTCATCAAACTGGCATTCAGCAAAACGTGCTGTAAAAACATCTCCGGTTAATGGTTCTAAGTATTTTATGATTGATGGAGAATTAAAACCAACATAAATTCCCAATCTTCTTTGAGGTCCCATCTTTGTTCGTTGTGGTGGTGCTATTGGGACATAGACACCACAACCAAAGACTTTTAGATGAGACATACTTGGTTCTCTTCCAGAAACCAGTTGGAGAGAGAATACTTATGAGATGCGCTTGGTCTTAATCTAATAAGAGTAGCAGCATGTAAGATAGCATGTCCCAATGCAAAGGATGGCAATTTTGATTTCATAAGTAGTGGTCTAGCAATAAGTTGTAATCTTTTTATTAAAGATTCAGCTAGACCATTTTCTGTATGCACATGTGCTACAGGATGCTCAACCATAATCCCAATTGACATACAAAAATCATTAAATGATTGAGATGTAAATTCTTTTGCATTATCAAGTCTGATATTTTTTATTTGATAATTTGGAAAATGTGCTCTTAATTGAATTATTTGGACTAATAGCCTCGCAAAAGCAACATTTCTTGATGCTAACAGAAAGACATGGGACCATCGGGATGATGCATCAATTAATACCATAAAGTATCGAAATGGTCCACACGGAGGAGTAATTGGCCCACAAATGTCTCCTTGAATTCTTTCTAGAAACAAAGGAGATTCTTTTTCAAGTTTATTGATTGAGGGCCTAGTCATCATTTTTCCAAGAGAGCATGCTCTACATGATAATTCTTTTGATAATAGGATCTTGAGATCCTTTAGTGGATGCCCATTTGAGCTCTCAATTATTCTCATCATAATATCACCCGGATGACCCAATCGATCATGCCAAAGGGTAAATATTTTGGGATCTATACCCTTTCGGGTAGAAACCATATTTATTTCCGTCTGATTAATGTATGTAAAATACAATCCAGAAGATAGACCTTTCATTCTTTCCATTATGGTCTTTTTTCCATTTTCAATGGATGTAATTTGGAGATGCTCAATTTCATTTTGAGTCATGGTTTTAAGATGATAACCATTGCGTCTTATATCTTTAAAACTTAGTAGATTTCTCCTGGATCTACTAGAATATAACGCATCATCTATTATTAATTGTGTACCTTTAGGTAACACAATGCAGGCTTTGCCAGAGCCTTCAATCAAGTTGCTAGTACCACAAATTGTGTTGACATTTGCATTTGCTATATGAAATTCATAAAAGTATTTTTTGTTTTTCAAAATGGTATTTGTTGTTCCACTATCTACTATACACTCGTCTTCACCGTTTTCCAAAATGCTTGAACATAAAAAGAATAAATAAATAAGCATTTCAAAGTAAAAGAAAACTTTAGGAAAAAATAAATACTTCATTAATTAAAATTCAAAACATGAGTAACAATGCTAGAACAAACCTAGCTTATTCAACACAAAATTTAAACTTAAACACTTATTGCGGAAAAATAAAAATGCAACTAGATAGCTAGTTATTATTTCCATCGTTAGGAAAATGAAGCAACAACATCTTCGACATAATCAAAGAAATCTGAGGAGTCGAAGCGCACATTGGGAATCGGCTCATCATCATTGAAATTATCAATGAAATTTGTTTCAATGTCTTTTCCTTTCTTTTTTAGTGATGCTTGATAAAGATCAACAAAGTGTCCGGAGGTGCGACACTGTTTTGCCCAATGAGTGTTCATGCCACATCTATGGCAAGCATTTCCAGATTTATTAGGAGCTTGATGTTGCATCCTTTTGCCTTTATCGTCTTTTTTCTTGAAATTGTATGGCTTAGGATTATAACCATCATGATGCCAAACAATATTTCGACCACGTCCACTGCCATGACCACGACCTCGTTCATTTCCACGGTTATTACCATGTTCAAGACCCCGACCCCTCACATTTGATGTTGCATGCACTTCAGGCAATGCGGTAGAACCAGTGGGGCGTGCTTGATGATTTTTCATCAAAAGCTCATTATTTGTTCAGCAACAAGGAGAACAGATATTAGTTCGTGGTATTTTTTGAAGCCACGTTCTCGATATTGTTGCTGTAAGAGCATATTTGAAGCATGAAAAGTAGAGTTTTTTCTAGCATGTCTTCTTCAGTAATCTTTTCTCCACACAATGTTAGTTTAGATGTGATGCTAAACATTGCGGAATTGTACTCGCTGACACTTTTAAAATCTTGCAACCTGAGGTGCATCCGGTCATAGCGAGCTTTAGGAAGGATTACTTGTTTTTGATGATCAAATCTTTCCTTTAAACTTTGCCATAATATTAACGGGTCTTTCACCGTTAGATATTCCTTTTTTAGGTCGTCATGAAGATGATGACGCAGGAATATCATGGCTTTGGCACGTGCTTGTGCAGAGGCCGTATTTCCATTTTGGATCGTTTCTCCCAAATCTTTTGCAGTTAAATGGATCTCAGCATCAAGAGTCTAAGGGAGATAGTCTTTTCCAGACATGTCAAGAACAGTAAAATCAATATTTGAAAGCTTTGAATTTGACATTTTAACTCTTTTTGCTTAGAGTAAAGATCGTGCTGATAACGTATTGTGAAAGTAATGAACAAGAGTAAAGAGAAGAGAGGAATTATTATTGAATGGATTAATACCGGAGGTTACAAATGGATGTATTTATAAGGGTAATAATCTAAACCCTAACTTGTTCCTAAAGAATAGGATGAATAGACATAACCCATAAGCCCATACATAATTTATAATAAAAGGAAATATATTTTGGAGCCTAAAGTAAGTTCATTGTATCTAACTAATAAGTAAAGAAAGAAGATACAAAAAGGTTCGTTATGAACACAAACTATGAACTACTATTTCAAGGGTTGGTGCAAATAGTAATATTTCTTTTTCATACGTACTTTATTTCAAGCAGGCTATGCACCTTTACGCGTATTGGTGAGGGTGATTAAGTTCGATCTGTTATTGGATTTAAAGGAAGATGATCAACACTGGAATCCTGCAGAGTAGTGCAGTTAAAGTACACACGTAAACAAATATAATGGCTTCATTGTCGTCTACTACACCACAGACACAGTGGTGGAAGTATGACGTCTTTTTGAGTTTCAGAGGCGTAGATACACGCAAGAAATTTGTAGATCATATATACAAGGAGTTATTCAAAAGAGCGTTTGACATTTTCAAGGACAACAAAACACTTATGCGAGGTGAATATATCACCCCAGCACTCTTAAAAGCCATTGGAGAGTCAAGGTTTGCAGTTGTCGTTTTTTCTAAGAGATACGCGGATTCCTCTTTCTGTTTGATTGAACTGGCCGAGATTATGAGTTGCAGCAAGAAAAACGGGCTAATTGTTTTACCTGTGTTTTATGATGTGGAGGTATCGGATGTCAAAAGACAGTTGGGAGATTTTGGAGCAGGTTTTAAGAAACATAAGCTGGACGTTAATCAGAGTATATGGAGACAAGCATTGGTGGATGCAGCCAATGTTGCTGGCTGGGGACCAAATAGGTAATCCTTTTACTCTTCACTTTCTTCTACTTTAGATGGAATGACCTTTTATGTAGTTACAACTTAACTGTTTATATGAAGAAAAAAAAATTAAGGGTAAATTGATAGTTGAATTTTGCAGTAACTTCGTGAGATAAAATTGAGAATATTTATTGATTAATAACAATAGAGAGAGAGAAATTGTGTTACCGGAAACAAAAAGTAGCATAGATAAGTGGTCTTTTGGGATGACTAAGAATCAAATGAGAAATAAAAATAAAATGAGAAGTATGAGAAATAACCACAACCGTACATTGTAGATGCACAAACAAAAATTGATGCATCTCCCATGAAAACATTTAATTTTGTTATACTACACAATTAATTTGCAACAAGTCATCTTTTTTGTTTTTTAATTTATAACTTTTTTATGTTAAATAGTGACGAAATTTTTTTATTACGAATATATTACGATATTTTGTGAAAAAAATTGATAAAAAAAAACTTTAACGAAACATAATGAAAGGAATATCAAATTAAAGAACATTAAAAATTACGTTTATTAATGTAATTTGTTTGTTGGAAAACTTTATAATTTTACATATATATATGAGATTAAAAGACCATGGTCGTGTAATTTGCATGAAAGAGTATTTTTGAAGCCAATTGTACAAGTGATAATTCACATGTAAAAGTGAGGATATTTTCGTCATTTCACATTTTTTTAGTCTTAGATTTATCAATATGCCACAAAGTTGAGTCACATTGGAAATAGGTATCTATCTTGTCACAAAAATGCAAATTTCCAAATATAAAACATTTTAGGGGAATGATGCCTACTTTTCCAAATAGGCAATTGCCTACTTTCTTTTGTCAAAAAAAGGAGGAAACATGTATTTGTGATATAATGATGTGGCTTAATTGTAATTTTTTTAAATTTTTTTCATTTTTTACAAAGTGAAAGTAGGCAATTGCCTACTTGGAAAAGTAGGCATTATTTTATGTGTAACTCTGGGTGTCACTTATTCATTGGTTGTAACTCAGGGACCAACTTCATGATAAACCAATTAGCTAATGCCACATACTTTTAAGCACAAAAATTAGGCATGAGTTTAGGCCTCCCAATCATTTCTCTATTTCACATGGTACGTCTCTCCTTTGATTTGGAATCTGATTATGCTGATCAATGAAGGTATGAGGTGAAAACAGTAGAAGAAATTATTGAGAGGATATCACTTGGACTGTCTTGCTGTCCCAACAATTCAACTGTTGATAGGAACCTAATCGGAATAGAGCCTCGTATGCAATATGTGAAATCTATGATGGAAAACCAGTCCGGCAGCGGTGGTCGTATGATTGGAATATGGGGGATAGAAGGCGGCGGTAAGACTACTCTCGCCACAGCCATCTATAAGCAAGAGTATCTAAAGTTTGGTGGGCGCTGCAGCTTCATTGAAATTATTAAGGACGAATCAAAGCATAATTTAAAGAAACTCCAAGAAAAACTACTAGAAGATATTTTCAAGGGAAGATACAATAAATTAGGTAGCCTTGAATTAGGAAAAAGTGAAATTGCAAAGAGGATGAGACAAGTTAGTGTTCTCATTGTTCTGGATGATGTGAGCGATCGTAGCCAACTAAAGGCGTTAGCTGGAGCAGATGACTGGTTTGGAGAGGGGAGCCGGATCATTATAACTTCAAGAAAAAGAGATCTGCTTGAGACTCATGGAGTACACACAATCCATGAAGTATGTTTATTAAAAGAATGGGAGGCAATTCACCTCTTTAATAGGCATGCTTTCCGAGAGGGAGAACAACCACGGGAGTTCAAGGAGTTGTCACTAAAGGCAGTTCGTTATGCCTCTGGACTTCCATTAGCACTTGAAGTCTTTGGTTCCTTATTCTCTAACAAAAAAACGGTGGCCGAATGGATAACTGTCTTGGATAGTCTCAAAACTGTGTGTACCAAAGATATCTTTGATATCCTCAGAATAAGCTATGACGAGTTAATACCAATTGCACAAGAGATGTTCCTGGAGATTGCATGTTTTTTCCGAAACCAAGAGAAAGACGAGGTATCACAAGTACTAAAAGCTCGTGGATTTGAGACGACGGACCACCTGTTAAATGTTCTACAAGATTATTCTCTTATACGTATCTCAAATGGAAGGCTTCAAATGCATGATTTGATACAAGAAATGGGTCGCTGGTTTATTCTAAGCAAGCACCCCAAACGTACGAGAATTTGGGAAGCTGAAGAACTTGTCAAGATATGTGCAGGAGATATACAAATTGTACGTAACTAAATTGAGCTTGCTTCCTCCTTGACTAATTATATGTAAAAATCATCTTAGTTAAACATATTTATGTCTTATCTTTGTTGGTTATCCAGAAGAAGAAATCAATCAAAGGAATACAAGTGAGGGTTGACGACAATTCCCCGTTAGACTTTTCTGATGCTTTCACCGGCATGGAAAATCTCCGATACCTTGACATCAGTCTTTTTCCTATGTGGAAAGATAGATCGGGTGATGATATACCCCCTAAAGTTCTTCCAAGGAGCCTGCAGTGGCTTTCATGGTCCAATTATCCAGGAAAATCTTTAACAGCATGTTTTCAAGCAAAGTTTCTAGTGGGCATGCGTGTAACAAGTAGCAAGATCGTTCAACTTTGGGAAGATAAGGTAATTTTCAATCAAATTCTTTAACCATCCCATGATCCCAAGTGTATAGTCATGCATGGCTCATTCATCTGTTTCATGTGTGCTTAAATTTGACAGATTTTTGAACCACTCCTCAATCTGAAGATGCTTGATCTCTCGGACTCGAAGTATCTATTAAGTATCACAAACTTCCATTTATTCCCAAATCTTGAAAGACTAAAACTGCAAAGGTGCCGCAATTTGAAAATAATTGATGACTCTATTGGGAATCTTGATAAACTTGTTCTCTTGGATATGTCATGTTGTTCAGGGCTTAAAGAATTTCCCCCCTTGGTCTACATGAAACTCTTGGAAGTTCTTATCTTCTCTGGCTGCTCGAACCTGAAAAGATTTCCAGATATCGCTTTTAATTTGGATAGCTTGAAACATCTTTCTCTACAACATAGTGGTATAGAAAGACTTCCTCCTGAAATTGCAAGAATCGATGGCCTTCTTTCTATAGATTTAAGCAACTGCAAAAGGCTAGAGACCCTTCCATACAATTTCGGGCAGTTGAAATGTTTGAAAAGTCTTAAGCTGAGTGGTTGCACAAAACTCAAACTACTACCATCGGACATGACCAGCTTAATATCTTTGGAGGAACTTGTTTTAGATAACACTGGTATTGCAAAGTTGCCTGCTTTACATCTAAACAACCTAAAAACATTATCCTTTAAACACTAAGATAAAGATGAGGTTCCATTGATAAGGAGTGGAACTATATTACAAAGTACAATACCTTATTTTTGTACTTAGCGTATATAAGAGGATATTACTGTGTGTCGTGATATAGAGCCAAGTCATATGGCCGGATCACGTCACACATCGAAGGCAAAGCTTCGGTGTAAGTTGTGTCACGTACACGTGAATTGTGTTAGAAGTTGTTTTAGCTGTCTTGGCAGGGAAGTTTGTTACGGAGTATTTATTTTTTTTGGAATGGCGGATTTTATTAAACTAACAAGTGCTAGAGAGAGCCATAATCCATTCCAACCAAATGATACGAGTTCCTACTTCTATTTTTCATTCGATTTTAAGGGAAAGCTTGTTGTTCTAAACCAATAACGTTCTCGTTCCTTTTTTTCATGTTTTGTCATTCGAATTCTCTCAAACTCTTTCCAATTCAGTAGCCATCCTGTTGTAATTAGAAATCGTTAAGTTCAATCGTATTCAATTTTGAATTCTATTCTTCTCATTAAGATTCCTGGTTGTCTTACGGATAAAAACTTCAATCTTATTGATTTATAGTTTGATCAATATCTTCGCCATAGATACATTTCGTCCTATATACTGAGTACTGTAAGATGATAAGGAATTGTGTTTTGTAATTACATAACACAGATTACTATCTATACTACATTATAAATCATTAGAGACTTTTTATAGAAGGAAGTCTTAAATTTTAAGACAAAAAACATTACTATAAAAGGAAAATTAGAAAATTAATGTGAAATCTAATTAAGTCTTATTTAAACCATATAATAACCCTATCCAATAATAATATATTTTATATAATAACCCTATCCAATAATAATATATTTTATAAAATTGTTTATAAGAAAAACTCACTAAACTTATAACCACTAAGTTACTGTTAAATTTGAAAAGTAAAAGTGCTAACTATTTACACAATTAATAATTTAGACGTTCTATTTTTTATTTTATTTATTTATTTATTTATTTATTTTTAATTCAACATTATATTAAGGACCCAAAACAAAACTAGATACAATACACAACATCTCTCCACCATTAAACAAGTTAATTAATAGAGGGGGAGACCCAAAGAAAAATAAATAACCAACACTACAAACTAAAAACATCACAAAGACTAACCCACAATGACTAAATGCACTAAGGAATAATACACATGTACATTGACTTCCAGCGGCGGAACCAGGAACTAATTTCAGGGGTAGCGAAAAAAAAAAGTTAACCATAATTTTTTTTAACCGTACATTTAAATAATTAAAAAAAAAACGCAATAATAGAATAAGTTAAACAAATACTTAATAGATCTCAGAACTCTCCTCTTCGGTCTTTCATAGCTAGAAACGAACCATTACATCTTCATTAGTTACTTCGTCAAATGTCTCTCCTTCGACAGCACATACCATACATTTTGGTTGGAAATTTATGNCCACTAGTCCACTACATGAGTTTTAATAATAAGGCCCAAGCTAGTAGCCTACTATCAATTTGAGTCTAATTTTTTCTGTAACCATTTTTTCATTTGTATGTTTTTTTTATGTATGTTTTTGCATGGTTTTTTTTTTAAGTTTTTTTTTAAACATTTAATGGGCTAGCGAAATACGAAAGATAGTACGAAAATTTGTTTAAGGGTAGCGAAAATTTGTTTCAGGGGTCGCGAAATACGAAAGATAGTACGAAAAACATAAAACTAAAAAAAAAATTCACTGCCGGGTAAAAGTTCAGGGGTAGCGACCGCTACCCCTGACCAATGAATAGTTCCGCCCCTGTTGACTTCTATGTACCGAAAGAAATTCCCATGAACAATAGAAGCAACAATGCAAAGCTGTATCTCATCTGAACTTTCCTCACACTTAATATTATCCTAGAATGATTCCTTTCAAAATCCTTCACTTCAGCCCCACTTAGAGCATATGCAATGGGAGGTTTAGAAAAGACTTTTTACTATTTAAAAAGTTATAAGAATGACTTGATCCATTGTAACAATAGCTTTAGTAAAGACTTTTTAAAAAAAGACTTGGCACATACAAAGCGTTTGACAAAACTTAAACAAGCTATTATCATTAAATGAAGACATGATTAATTTTCATTTTCACCCTTCATTAAATGAAGACTTAATATGAAAAAGCTTTTGGAAAGCTTTTCTTCATTGAAGAAGATTTGTAAAAATGACTTTTAAAAGATAGAAGTTAATGAAACATTAAATGTCATAAATGCAAAAAGCTATAAAAGCTTTTTACCATTGCTATAGTAAACATTAAGATAGAAGCTTTTCTTATACTATAGTAGCTGTTAATAACTGAGGCATGTCTTGAAAATACCTTGTATCACTGTATCCACTATTCAACTCTATCCACTTATCTTTTACCACTGAAATACCTGATGCACACAATATCATCTGACAGTTTTATATACTGAGTCCCACATTTTAGCCGAGATACTCAGAAATATATATCAAACTAAGGGGGTGTTTGATTTCGACTTAATTGACTTAATATGAAAAAAAACTGAATTAATTAAGTCATATGAAAACTATTTGTTTGTAGCTTAATAGAAAAAGATGACTGAAAATATTAACTAGTAAAATTGAGGTTGTCAGCATTAAGTCATCTTTAAATTAAACATGACTTAATAAAAAAAATAACAAACAAGCCCTAAGTGTTAATGTAGCCGAATGTTTCGGGGGTCCCATAACCATTGTTGCCAATCTATCGCTTTATATTTATTTGATCTTCTCACTATCCATTCGAAACATTTGAGTTGAATGTCTTGCATAATCTTGTTAGAACTCGAAACTTTATTACCGAACACACAAGCGTTTCTTTCTTTCCAAATGTAGTATCCGGAAGTCCAAATTGTCGCTTGCCAAATCAATGCTAGAGGGGAGGGAATATTAACATATCCATTATGTGAAAAAAGATATTCAATAGTGAAGACGTTAATATTCCCCACCTTCTACCAATTAAATAGTTTGGTCCACACACTCATTGCTAGATCACAAGTGACAAGGCAATGAGTAAATGTTTCCACACTATCATTACAAAAAGCGCAAAATACCGAATCTAAATCGATGCCTCGCCTATCAAGTTCCACACGTAACAGAAGTCTTCCTTTAAGCGCTCTCCACACGAAGATGTTGACTTTCTTAGGCACTAACTTGTTCCAAAGCATATCTTGACCGCCACTTTCCACTTGAAGAATCTTCTCCTCGATCAAACATGTAAGATCTTTGAATTTGAACTCGCCGTCTTCACCAAGCGTCCAACTCCATCTATCCCTACAAGCATTAACAACAACCACATTCCGCAAAACCTCAACTAAATCATCGTATTCTCTACACACCCTACTACTAATATTTCTAC
Organism: Artemisia annua; assembly: GCA_014162995.1. Lineage (NCBI taxonomy): Eukaryota > Viridiplantae > Streptophyta > Magnoliopsida > Asterales > Asteraceae > Artemisia > Artemisia annua. The sequence continues at coordinate 16,936 of LBNU01021426.1, read as the reverse complement.
TCCATTCCCAGACCCAAACCCACTCATTATTTACCCAAGAACCCTTATCCATCACACTACCCTCCTTTCTACTATCTAAATGAAAAAACCTAGGGAACCTATCACAAAGTCTTCTACTATCCACCCATATATCAATCCAAAACATAATATCCCTCCCTTCTCCCAACACCCCTACACATGACAAAGTAAAATCTAATCCCAACCCGTCAATCTCCACACCAATCTTTGCAATATCGTCCCACATCCCCCTAGCCCCCCTCGTTAAAACCCCATCCCTACCATAATTACCCCTAACCCGCCATACACACCATGTATATTTTTAATAATCCTAACCCATAACCCCTTACCCTCCCTTTTAAACCTCTGCCACCACTTTCCTAATAACGCCAAGTTTTTTGCCCTAATAGACCCCACATTTAATCCTCCATCCCCAAATGAAGCAAGTATTGTATCCCATTTAACCTAAGAAAGTTTTTTACCCTCCCCAATCCCACCCCAAAAAAAGTTTTTTCTAATTCTCTCAAGAGTTTTTTAACACCCAAAGGCACACGGAACATCGAAAAATAATACAATGGAAAACTACCAAGAACCGATTTTACCAATGTTAGACGACCCTCGAACGACATCGTTTTAGCTTTCCACCCGGTCAACCGATTCTTGAATTTCTCTACAACGGGTTTCCATGAATTTACCCGACTCATATTTTCGCCAATAGGTAAGCCCAAATATGTGAAAGGAAATTCTCCAATATCACACCCCATCCAATTCGCCATATCTCCCAATTCCACTTAGTTAACTCCCAAACCATATAATTTACTTTTACCATAATTTACCCGTAATCCCGACACCTCTTCGAAGCATCTAAGTATACTCATAAGTGACTTGGCATTCTCTTTGTTCCATTCGCCAAAGAAAATAGTATCATCCGCATATTGTAAGTGAGAAACCGTGACATTATTCGACCCAACCTTAACTCCTTTGAAGATGCCCTTCTCAACCACTTCGTTCACAATAGCGTTTAAACCTTCCGCTGCCAATATAAATAAAAAAGGTGCTAACGGGTCTCCTTGACGTACACCCCTCTCGATCCCGAACTCCTCTGACGGTGAACCATTAACAAGTATGGACACTGAAGATGATTTAAGATACGCCTTCACCCATTTACACCACTTATCCCCGAACCCCATCCTCTTCATAATGTTCATTAGGAAATTCCAGTTAATACTATCATACGCCTTTTCGAAATCCACTTTGAGAATTAAACTCTTTTCCTTTGTTCGTTTCAGGTATGTCATTGTCTCGTTTGCTATGAGTACCCCATCAAGAATGTATCTACCTTTTATAAATGCATTTTGTACATCCCCTACCACGCACCCTACCACACGTTTGACCCTTTTCGCTAAAATTTTAGTAATAATTTTATAGTAACAACCTATAAGGCTAATGGGGCGAAAATCCCCCAAACCAATAGGGTCTTTAACTTTAGGAATAATGGTGATGAACGATGCGTTGCATCCCCTTGAAATCTCCATAGACTCCCAGAACCATATTACCGCCCTAATTAAATCTGTTTTAATAATGTCCCAAGTTTTCCTAATAAATTTGAAATTGAAACCGTCGGGACCCGGAGGTTTATCCCCCCCACAACAATGAATTGCTTCCCATATTTATTTTTCGTCGACCGCCTTTTCAAGCTTTCGAACATCCTCCTTCGTTATTTTTTCAATCCTATTACAACAAAATCTCGGTCTCGTCCTACCGCCATCGGAAAACAAGGATTTGTAGTGCCTAGCCATCTCCGCTTTGATTATCTTAGGATCTTCATACCATACACCATTAACCATGAGACCTCTTATGTTACTTTTATTATTTCTTCGCTTCACATATGAATGAAAGAACTTTGAGCTTTCATCACCCTCGATATCCCGTTTAACTCTAGTTTTTTGACGAAGCATATTGACATATTCCCTCTCTTTAACCTCCCATTGTTTCCTTGCTTCCAACCATGCATTTCTCTCGTTTTCATTTAGCGGTCTCCTCTCAGCTTCTAGTTCCCACCCCATCGCTACTTTTTTTAATTCATCTATTTTCTCTAAATGACCCCAAACCTTCCTTTACTCCATATTCTAAGAGTCGTCTTAACATTCTTCATTTTATCCCGAAACCTACAATCTGGCCGAGTACTTCTTACCTCTATCTTCCAAGCCTCTTCAACCACGTGAATAAAATCTGTTTCCTCAAGCCATACGTTAAAGACACGAAACGGTTTTGGACCGAAATCCAACACTACGTCCTTTAAAACTATCGGACAATGATCTGATAATTTACGATCCATAGCCACAACCGAAAGATTGTCCCATAGATTATTAAACTCATCATTTAATAAAAATCTATCCAACTTGATAAATTTCAACCCATCATCGCTTATCCTTGTAAATTTCCTCCCACCCATTGGAATTTCAACTAACCTCATATTATTTATGAAATCATTAAAATCACTTGCCTCTTTCAAATTCACTTGAGAATTAAATCTATCGTCACTACTTCTAACCACGTTTAGATCTCCAAAAATGCACCATGCACCCTGCCACCTATGCATCAATCCCGATAATCTATCCCATAACGATGCTTTTTGACGAGTCACATGAGGCCTGTAAATACATACCAAAAATACATCCTCATCTTTCCCTTGCCATGAACCCCTCATTGCGATAAATCTTTCATCACCAATTGCCTCTTTACACGTAAATACCCTCTTATCCCATATGAGTAGTATCCCCCCTGAATTCCCATTTGCCGTTAGTTGCGCGTACCCATATCCCATTCCCCCCATATATCTTCAACCCACTCGTCATCAACCACCACACTTTTTGTTTCTTGTATCCCAATCATATCCGGTTTTTCAGTCCTAATAATTGATTTAATCCACCCCTTCTTCCCACACTCCCCCAAGCCTCTAATATTCACTGAAATCAATTTCATAATATAACTAAAAGAAACGAAACATAACAAATATACCATATCAATTGTTGAGCATGTAGCCCAATGTCACGAATATCACATTTCTCCATCTCTCGTTGTCCATTCTGTACCACCATGTCTTCATTTTGTACCCACGACACCCCTATTAACTCTCCAATTTCCTTAATTTGTTCTATATTAATTTCACATTTCGCGTTATTCGTGTTACCTTCCTGATTAGTCCCGAATCTGAAAGTCCCACTACATTCTCCATTGCTATCGCAGAGCTCTTTAAATACGTCTGCGGTACCATTTGTGGCCTCGCCTGATCCCCCCGCCTTGATTTTCCTTGCCATCTCCTTTGCTTTAACTATACTCCTTTTGCACACTTTCTTATTACTCTGGTTTTCTCCGATGTCCTTCCCTTGGTTGAACATAGTAACAAAAGTATCTTCGATGAACTCATTTACTTGTGATGATTTCCTCTTTTTCTTTGATCTACCATCATTCCTCTCCGTCGAACTTGTTGGTGATACTTCCCTTTTGTCCTTTCTAGCCAGTAGTTCCTCCTGGTCTCGATCATTCATTTTTTCTTTCGGTTTCCATTTATTCTCATTGGTAACAATATTGGTATTATTATCCACTATGTTAACCCTCTTTTCTGTATAACATCCCTCTCTCCTATCACCATTTCTATTGACTGATTGACCACATGTATATTCATTGTCATCCATGTTTTGCTTTGGCCCACTCTCTTTGTCACACCTCGCCAAGGCAGAAACGCGAGTGTGTAACTTCATAGATATCATCACAACACCTGGTGTCTAAATAGAGAAATACTACATGCACACAAGTTAGAGCAAAGTTGATGAGACGAAAAGTGTACCCGTTTTAAGGGGTCATTTAAGCCCTAATTCGAGTAAATGTGATCAAATAATGCCCTAAATCGTTCCTTTTGTCATTTTAGGTACTTTTGAGAAGAATTCTGGAAAACATGCATATTTGGACGTTTTTGGAGCATAAAAGTGAAGAAACCGACAAAGTCTCAAAAGAAGCTGGAATTTCTACCTGACGGCGTCAGAGTCACAAGGTGACGCCGTCAGCAAGCATTGACAAAGGAGTAAAGTCAGGTTACACTAGACGCCCTATGGAGAAAACAAGGCATTTACACCTGGCGGCGTCAGGTGTTAAATGGAGTAGGCCGTCAGGTGTAATGGTAAAGAGTGACAGCCCAGAAGTATTTAAAGGGTGACGGCGTCAGAAGTAGATCTAGGCCATCCGAGAACCCTAGTGGCGGCGAGCTGACGGCGTCAGACCCTATAACCTGACGCCGTCAGAATGTATTTTCTATATATACTTTTCTATTTTTCCTTCATTNCATTTACATCTGGCGGCGTCAGGTGTTAAATGGAGTAGGCCGTCAGGTGTAATGGTAAAGAGTGACAGCCCAGAAGTATTTAAAGGGTGACGGCGTCAGAAGTAGATCTAGGCCATCCGAGAACCCTAGTGGCGGCGAGCTGACGGCGTCAGACCCTATAACCTGACGCCGTCAGAATGTATTTTCTATATATACTTTTCTATTTTTCCTTCATTAGTGTGGAACTTTTGGTACAACTTAGGGCAAAACCCTAAAGACGATTTTGCTGTAATTTTAAGGGTTTTTCCACCCTTGGAACCCTCATGTTCAATTAAAGATAAGTCCACACTTAATTTAATCAATATGTCTATGTGTTGGTTAATTATATCTGTTACTTGTCTTTCAATTAACATGCTAGACTAGATCTTTCTTGTGTTTGCTTAGATCTAATGAAACCTAACTATTAATTATTGGTTGATTGGTGTGTTGTTATTTGTTTTGGATGATTGTTCCATCGATGTTAGGCTTAAGAAAACTGGCCAACCTCCTTTATGGTAACGTGCTTGAATGTCTTAAGAAACATGTAGTCGAGGCATACTAGGCTATTAAGGTAGTATTTAACGCATGAGCCACT
>LBNU01021425.1:72788-102428 GCA_014162995.1 Artemisia annua | reverse complement strand
CCACCCGTACCGGAATCATACAGACCCTATACTGATGCTCAACTCACTGCTGAACAACTACTTCACAAAGAAGTTGATGAATATGCCATGATCTACATTCTTCAAGGCATACCTAATCCAATCTTTCGCAGTATTGATGCTCAGAAAACTGCTAAGGCAATGTGGGAACATGTTCATCTCCTAATGGAAGGAACTCAGTTGAATCAGGAGGACATGGAGTCAAAACTTTACATGGAATACACACATTTCATGATTGAGCCAATGGAATCACTTCAGTCATACTATCACCGCTTCACTAACATCATTAATGACCTCGATAGACACAACATCATCTTACCAAAGATTGCTGTCAACACGAAGTTCTTAGGATGTCTTGGTCCTGATTGGCAGAAGTATGTGACATTTGTTCAACAAGCCCGAAACCTTCATGAAACACCATATGGTTTGTTGTATGACTATCTAAAACATCATCAACGTGAAGTTGACAATGATCGCGCTCTCAGAGGAAACTATTCACAGCCCCCACCTACAAACTCTTTGGCGCTTGTTGCTCAATCACATGTTCCGGCTCCACCATTACAACACAATGTTTATCATCCAGAACAGACTTATCACAACAATCCATCTCCATATTCATATTATGATTCTTCATCGCACCCTCCTGCAAATCAATTTGCATCATATGACAACAATGACACCTTGTCTACACCACTCACTGCTAATGATGACGATGATGATGAGGACTTCAACAGTCTCAACCAAGGAATTGCACTCATAGCCCGAGCTTTCAGCAAATTCTCAAACAAGTCCAACAATCGACTTCATTCATCTTCAAATACAAGGAATCAAGCTGTCATTAACGATGGTCGCGTTGAGATTCAGAATCGCAACAGTAACAGATTTGGATCGGGTGGTAATATGGGTAACTCTAATTCTGGACAACAGTTTAACAACAATGGAGGATTCAGGAACAATGGTGGTGTCCCTCAGAGAAAGGCAGAGATTGTTGACACAGGGAATACTGACTCAGGGAGTACAGTCATCAGATGCTATAACTGCAATGGAATAGGTCACTTGGCAACAGCATGTCCATCACCAAGAACTCAAGGAAGTAAGTATCACAAACAGGCATTACTCCTTGCTCTCAAAGATGAAGCCCGCAGCAACACGAATGCAAATGACAACAGCTTCATGGCTAATGCACATTCTGATGATGACATGGAAGATTTGGAAGCTGCTGTTATGCTGATGGCCAACATGCATGAACTCCACATAAGTGACTCAGGCCCAGTTTATGACACCGATGGTCTTTCTCAGGTAACTGATCTTAACTCATGCCTCATACATGAAATTGCCTCCCCATCTGCATCTGCATCTTACAAGGAACAAGAAGTTCAAAATGATTCATTGTTATCTACACACACGAATACTCAAATGGACACAAAAGTTATATTTGATGATTTTCAAATTAACCCGGTTGTCACATTTGATGATTCGGATACTGAAACTGTCAATGATAACAATGCTCACGTTGAACATTTTGATCCTTCGTCTGGTCCAGATTCAGAAATTCAGTCCCTTCTTATGACTAGTCAATCTCAAAACATTAAATGTCAAGAGCTTAATGCTAGATTGAAAGAGAAAAATGCATCATTAACTAGGGATATTGAGTGCTATAAATTTCAACTGTCAAACGCGGAAAAACTGATTCAACGGGAAAAAGGCTTTGAAGCTGCTTTTCTAAAATCTTCTCGTCACGAAAAAGAGTTAGAACACCAAATTGCTAAAATTATGGAGTCTAAAAATGACTTAGCTTCTGAGCTGGAAAAACAAGCGTTTGAACACAAAAAACAAATTGCACAACTTGAAGCAATAATTTTAAAAACCAAAACGGAGTTGTCAAATTGTCAAGCTGAGTTCACGGAACATAAACACAAAACAAGAAAGAAAGTTAAGTCATACGTTGATGAGATTGTTGAATTGGAACACAAGCTTAAAGAATTTCAAAATGTTGTGTATAAAACTGGTAATTCAGTGACTACTATTCAAAAGTTTTCAGTAACTCGAACAAACAATGGTCACGGCTTTGCAATTGGAAGTGATTCACCATGTTTTTTACGTGTAGCACTCAATGAGATTCCAAAGTTATATAGTGCAGATCATTTCTTTGACGATACTGTTGTTCGTACTGTTGTATATGATTGTGAAGAGGAATATGAAATTGAAGAAGAGAGTCGATCAAAAATGGAAAATGTGACATACAATAAACCTTTTGATTACTCTAAAATGCCTCCAATTACTGATATTTTTACACCGCAAAAAGAGAAATCTGAACAACCATGGTACATTATCAAACCTCAAGAAGTTACTTCTCATGTAGCTCCTGCTAAACCAGTGGTGCAAATAAACGGTCCTTTACCAAATGATAACAAACTTCAAACTCTTCCTACACGTTGTCGTATACTTCAGTATTTCGACACGTTCATGGATAACATTGAACAATTAGATGAAGCCATTGAACGCAACTCTCAAATAACGGTTTTCACTATTACTACTCCTCATGAGAGAGAAAAACGAGAAGTGTTTCAAAAACAGTTTTTACCTATTGCTCGACATTTGCGTCATTGTGCTAACCACTGGGAACAGGAACTTCAAAAAGAAGTCTCATCTATGATGAATGTGTTTCAAGAAACTGAACAAGCGATTTTAAATCAAAAACGTCAAAATCAATTTTTACAAAAAGAAGCTGATCGACTCTTGGAACATGTTCTTAGTGCTGATATAATTTCTGTGATTATGAATTCTCTTTATGAATCTGGTACTTCTATGCTTGTTGATGATCACTGTGATGATGTTGAGTTGTTATCTAAACAAATTGAGACATTAAAAGATGAAAACGTTAATCTCCGAAAACACAATGATGATGTGCAAAACAAACTTTCAAATGAGATTTCTCAACTCAACAAAAAGCTTGAATGGTGTCAAAACCAAAGTCTTGATTTCGAACTGGAATTACAAAGTCTTAAAACTTCCACAACTTTTCAAAACGAAAACGAGGAACTTAAAAGTAAAATCTCGAAATATGAAAAGGAAATTGCAGAATTGCAAGAAGTTACAGATTTTTGGCAAAAGAGTCGTGATGAATATTTTTATTCTAACCGAAAACTCGACAGTGAAATTCAAGATAAAATGCACATTATCATTGAGTTGAAAGAGAAAATACGTAAGCTTGAAAAAGGAAAATCTGTCAACACTAATGTAATTGCTCCAGGAATGTACTCATTAGACATAACAAATATAGCACAACACACTAAGAAGTCTAATTTGGATCCTTCCACTTCTACAGGAATAGTTGCCACTCATAGCGTTAGCAGATCCAAGCATAAACGAATGAAATGGAAGAATAGGATTTTGCAACGTAGAAGAGAGACACTAGAAGCCTCTGAAGTAGAAGAACACCCTAGGACTTTGAATAAGACTCATCCTGCACTAGATTTAGATACTGATTTGGCAAATTGTAATTCTAATCTATGTGTAACGAATGATGAACCTTTGAATGTTTTAAAAGTTGATGCTTCATGTGTGTTTTGTCGTAAGAGTATGTTATCTGGTGATCATTCTAAATGTGTTGCAAATTCTCTTTTATCTCGTCTTAAGAAACGTACATTAGGCAGAAAATCTAGGCCCACTAATGCTTCTAAATCTGTGCTAGGACTTATGCCCTGTGTAGTTTCTAAGAATGATATAGTCAACCCAGTAGTTGCGAACAATACCTCTAGGATCATGCCAACTGTCACTGAATTTGATATAAAGAAGGCTAAATCTAGTTGGAATTGGCAACGTTGGTTACAAAGGACACATAACTTTAAATGGATTCCTAAAATTGTTAACATGTGTGCTTCTAACCCAACGGAACCCACAACTTCTTCGGGTTCCACCCTTACCATTGTACCATCGTCGTCTCTTTCATGTGATGCAGGTGGTGCAAATTGTTCTCTGGATTGTTGATAGCGGATGCTCCCGACACATGACAGGCAATCTCAAACTGTTAAAAAACTTTGTCTCAAAGTTCATTGGTACTGTCAGATTCGGGAATGATCATTTCGCTGCAATTATGGGCTATGGGGACTATGTCAGTGGGAATATCGAAATTAGTCGTGTTTATTATGTTGAAGGCCTTGGTCACAATCTATTTTCAGTTGGTCAATTTTGTGATGGTGATCTGGAAGTTGCATTCAGGGAGAAAACATGCTTTGTTCGTGATCTACAAGGAAATGATCTCATGTCCGGCACACGTGGAAACAGTCTTTATACAATTTCAATGTCCGACATGACCGCTTCCTCTCCCATTTGTCTACTTTCAAAGGCTGAATCGACAAAATCCTGGTTATGGCACCAACGCATGTCACATCTCAACTTCCGAACTATGACTGATCTTGCTCGCCATAAACTAGTTGACGGTCTTCCAAGGTTCCGATATGCAAAAGATCACCTATGTCCCGCTTGTGAACAAGGAAAGAGCAAACGTGCACACCTCACCACCAAACCAGAACCGAGCACTGATCATGTTCTTCAACTTCTTCATATGGATTTATGTGGACCAATGCGAGTACAAACGATTAATGGGAAACGATACATACTTGTGATAGTCGATGACTTCTCCAAATGGACTTGGGTCTACTTTCTTCGAAGCAAAGATCAAGCTCCATCAATGATAATCACCTTTCTCACGAAAATTCAGGTTCAACTTCGCAACACAGTAAGAATTGTAAGAACAGATAATGGAACTGAATTCAAGAATCAAACTCTTCGTGCATACTTTGAGAAAGTTGGAATTGAACATCAAACATCAATTGCACGGACTCCCGAACAAAATGGAGTGGTCGAAAGACGCAACAGGACGTTAGTGGAAGCCGCACGAACGATGCTCATTAATGCTCAATTACCAGATTATCTTTGGGCAGAAGCCGTCTCTACCGCATGTTACACCCAAAATCGTTGTATGATCAATAAACGTCACAAAGTCACACCGTATGAAATTGTTCACAAACGAAAGCCCAACATACAACACTTTCATGTATTTGGATCTCTTTGTTATCCGAATAATGATCGTGATGATCTTGGAAAGCTTAAGGCAAAGGCTGACGTCGGTATCTTCATTGGATATTGTGAAAACTCCAAAGGTTTTAGAATCTACAACCGTCGTACTAGAGAGATTCAGGAGACTATCCATGCTAATTTCGATGAGCTCACAGAAATGGCTTCTGAGCAAAACAGCTTAGGACCCGCAACCAACCGTCTAAACTTTCCAGATTCTTCAGCTGAACCGTTGTCACTAACTCGTCGAGAATTGGAAACATTGTTTTCTCCTTTGTTCGATGATTCATTTGAGACACGTGCACCAGATGTATCCACTAGTTCCGCTGCTCAACCTGATAATATTCAAGTACCTGATACAACGGTTACTACAACTACAATAGTAACACCCGATGCACCCCCGACTGAATCACCAACAATAGAAGAACAAACCGCTTCCAACACCGACAACCCAACTGAAGATCTGAACCAACAACAAGTACCCGAACCTGCAAATTATGATCCAAATGCGTTCTTCAATCCGTTTGCTCCGACTCCGAACCTTTCTGATATTGCTGAGTCGTCAACACGCAACTTGGAACCAACTAATATGCAGCAGTTTCATAACCCTCACCCTTCAACACATCATTGGACTCGTGACCATCCAATTGTCAACATTATTGGTCATCCAACAGCTCCAGTTATGACTAGACAAAAACTTCACTCCGATGCCGAACATTGCATTTATGCTCTAACAGTTAGTCATGAAGAACCGAAAAATATTAAAGAAGCTCTCACTTACGACAACTGGATTGAATCAATGCAAGAGGAATTCAACCAATTCAAACGTCTTGAAGTTTGGGAATTAGTTGAACGACCGGATGGATTTTATGTCATTGGGCTAAAATGGATTTGGAAAAACAAGTTGGACGCAGAAGGCAATGTTATTCGTAACAAATCACGTTTGGTAGCTAAAGGATATACTCAAGAGGAAGGAATTGACTTTGAGGAATCTTTTGCACCAGTGGCTAGACTCGAAGCTGTTCGAATATTTTTAGCATACGCTGCTCACAAAAACATGGTCGTTTATCAAATGGATGTGAAAACTGCATTTCTGAACGGTCAACTACGTGAGGAGGTATACGTTAGTCAGCCAGAGGGATTTGTCGACCCAGAGCACCCAAATCATGTCTACCGACTTAAGAAGGCTCTCTATGGTCTCAAACAAGCCCCCAGGGCGTGGTATGATAAACTTACTGCTTTCTTGCTTGCTAATTCTTTTACTAAAGGTTTACTAGATCCAACTTTGTTTATTCAAAAACACGGGGAAGATATTTTAATTGTGCAAATATATGTCGATGACATTATTTTTGGCTCTACAAACAAAAAGTACTCAAACGCTTTTGCCAGATTAATGAAACAAAATTTTGAAATGTCAATGATGGGTGAACTTACGTTCTTTTTGGGACTACAAGTTCATCAGTCTCCCCGTGGAATTTTCCTAAATCAGTCCAAATACGCTCTTGAGATAATTAAGAAACATGGAATGACCAGTTGTGATACTTACAATACTCCTATGGCTAACACAACTAAGTTAGATGCGGATCCAAATGGGAAACCAGTTGACCCCACAAAGTACCGAAGTATTATTGGGTCACTGATGTATCTCACCGCTAGTAGACCGGATATTGTATTTGCTGTATTTATGTGCTCTCGCTATCAGTCCAGTCCAACTGAACGTCACCTCAATGAGGCTAAGAGAATCCTTCGATACGTAAAGGGAACCATTAATTTGGGGATCTGGTATCCGAAGGATTCCGGTTTTGAACTAATAGCTTTTTCAGACGCTGATCATGCAGGGTGTATGGATACACGCAAAAGTACTTCTGGTGGTTTGCAGTTTCTAGGAGATAAACTCGTGTCTTGGCAATCAAAGAAGCAGGATTGCACATCACTATCGTCAACAGAAGCTGAATATGTTGCCATGTCTGCCTGCTGTGCACAAGTCATTTGGATGCGTACACAACTAATGGACTACGGTTACTTATTCAACAAGATTCCGATGTACTGTGACTCGAAAAGTGCGATAGCGATCTCGTGCAACACGGTTCTGCATTCAAAGTCTAAGCACATTGATCTCCGTTATCACTTCATCAAGGAGCATGTTGAAAAGGGTACAATTGAGTTATATTTTGTGGGTACAGAATACCAACTGGCAGACTTGTTCACAAAACCACTACCCCCGGGAAGGTTTACTGAGCTAGTTCACCGGATTGGTATGCGGTGTTTGACTCCGGATGATCTTAAATCTTTTCTTGAAAACAATTAACCGAGTCAAATACCAAAACTATCTTTGTAAATATTTTACAAAAACAAAATACAAAATCAAAAAATCAAAAAATCCAAAAAGATTTTACAATTTCTTTTTTTTTTTAAAATGCTCGTACACAATCTTCGTCAACACTTTGGTTTATCAAAATTTCAATATTTTCACACCAAGTGTTGAGGGGGAGAAAATGTTCTTCAAAATTTCAAAATCTTGTGCAAACATGTGTACTTGCATAATTTCTTTGTAGTTATGATGTTATTTTGCAATGGTGGAACGTCAAAGGTTATCTCGTATCATTCCTTTTCCTTTTACTTCTTTGTTAGTATTATAGGTCATTACCATTAACTGTCGTTACGTTTAACCGTTAAATTAAGTAATTAGGACATGTTAATTGGTTATGTTAGTAGTCAAGGGACTAAAACTGCCAAGTTGTAAAAGTTTCATAAGTTTAAACAAAACAAACAAACCCCCCCCCCCCGGTTTTTTCTTCACAATATTCAAAAACCAAAAACAAACACCCCTCTTATACATCACACGGCTCAAAATCAAACCCTCAATCTATGTTCTTGATCATAAAACTGTAAGTGAATTCATGTTCTTTAGCTTTATCTAAGATATGGTTTTCAAATAATTAGGTTTTGGATGGCTAGAACTCGTGCATTTTGATTCTTTAGAACTAGGGTTTTCGAAATTCATAATTCTTGCGTATTAGACTGTTTGTGATTATGAAACCATAGGGCTTTTAGTGCTAAACTATGTCTAAACCTATCCCCAACATCTAATCATGACAGTTCTTACGTAGGATTTGATTTCGACAATTAGGGTTTATAACGAATTGGGCTTTTTGTGTTTGAGTGATGTTTTTGGATATATTGTTGGTGGGATTTGCTTGTTTAAGTGTTTATTACATGCCTGTGATTGTTAATTGTACCAAAACATCTAATTGCATGTTCTAGATAATTAGGGTTTATGTTCATAATTGGGGCTTTTCGTTTGAGTGTTTTTTAGGCTAATTAAATTGTCAAAACATGTTCTTATAAGTGTTAATTGATGTATGCATGTGTTCTTTACATGAAATTCACAATTATACATGATCTAGATAATCTTAGGTCTCGCTATTTTTTCGAAATCTCTTTTGGGTTGCCTATTTGTGTTTCTAACTGTTGTTTATCAATTTAAATACAGGCTACACTCAAAAGATACAAGGATTTCTCAAAAAACGTATGACTTCAAAGAATTCGAAAAATTCTTGTATAAGAATTTTTTCGAGAAAAATTTTTCGAGAAAGTTATCGAAATCTTTTCTCCAAAAATTTTTCGAGATCTTTTAAAATTTTCGAGATCTTTTCTCTTTTCGAGAAAATCTTTGAAGATTTTGAAATATCTCATTAAAATTTTCGAGAAAATAAGATTTCGAGATCTTTTCAAGATTATCGAGAAAATATGAACAAGGGCTATCGAAATCTTTTATTATGAAGATTTTCGAAATCTTTTTGTGAACAGTAATTTTTCGAAATCTTTCCTTAGGAAATTTTTTCGAAATCTTTTGTCCACAAATTTTTTCGAGATCTTTGTTTATACTAGCTTTCGAAAACGTTGTTGGACTTATTTTCGAGATCATGTACATCAAATATATTGAGTAATCAAGTGTTTGTAAAATTGTCGAAAACTTGTATGATTGAATGTACTCTCATGTAGATGTACATTGTGAGGACATTAGTTAATTTGTGGTTGTGTTGTGTTTATTAACATGTTACCATATAACTTATATGCTGTAATCATCTATGTCACATGTTAAATAATAATACCGTCACTAATCACACGTTAATTTAACTAAAAAACCATGATTGCATCAAATATGTCTTTGAATATCAAACGTGAACTCGGACTCATAACTAACGTATCTGGATGTTTGATTTCATGGCATGACACTTTCAGAACACAAATGGCTCAACAATCTGAATCAGCTCCACAACAACAGAACCTCCCACTACTCACACTTGGTGAATTCCTCCCTTCAGACTACAACGTCAAGTTTGACCAGAACAATCTTCGCATCGACTTCAACAAACTGAGCATACCAGATGACACATGCAAGATTGTTAAGAATATTCTTCTGGCTCATCCATGCAAGCCACTGCTCACCAAATCAGCATCAGTACCCACCTTCTACATCCATCAGTTCTGGCATTCTGCTAAGGCCAACTTGGACGACAGATCTTTCACTGTCAAGCTGGAACGCAAAGAATACAACATTGATTACGATACTCTTCGTGCAGCACTCATGCTACCAACTTATGATGAATATCATCCCATGCTGTCTGAACTGGAAATCCTGGACTACTTCATTGATCTTGGATATGACATTCCTGACAATGAATCACTCACACTCCTGTCAAAGTTCAATGTCAAATATCTGCCTCAACCATGGAGAACCTTCTACATGCTGATTGTCAGATCCATTTCAGGAAGAAGGAGTGGTCATGAGCATCCGAGGCTGGAACACATGCAAGTATTTTGGGGAATGATGACTATGACTCCGATCAACTTTGCAGCACCAATAATGAGGGATCTGCTTCATCACATTCACACGGATCGTGATAGAACAGTGATACCCTTCATCAGATTCACCAAACTACTTATAGCATACTTGATTGAGAAGACACCAGAATTCCTCAAGAGGTTGCTAGACAGGACTGAACCAAGAGAAGCAATGAATGAAGATCCAAAGATCTCCTTTGTCAAATCTATTAAGTTTACTCCAAGAACCAAAGGCATGAGAATTCCAGATCACTTCTTGGATGATGAGATCAGAAAGACTCAGAATTTCAAGATCTACGACAAAGCATTCAGGGAAGAGAAAGTTGGTGTCACGGAGAAAGAAGATGAACCAGCTTCTATTGTTCGTACTCGAAGCAGAAGGGGTGCCAAATCTGGTAGCTCGAGCAGTACTACAACCTCCAAACAACCAAAGCCTGCTCAAAAGCCACCCACCAGACCAAAAAGGAAAGCTGCACCCAAGCTGATTCCTCGGGATGAACCGTCAGCTTCATCATCCGAAACGGAAACCGACTCTGAGTTCGGCACCGAATCTGATGACGAAGCAGACTATATAAGAAGGTCAAGGGCTCCAGATGACCAAGAAGAAAAACTTGATGAAGAAGAAGAGTTTCCAGGGCTTGCACTGACTAAACAATTGAGCAAGGAAACTGCAGAGAAAGAACAAAGAAAAGGCACGGGAATTGCCATCAATGAACCAAGTGATGCTGCACATGATGAAGAAGCAGAAGATGAACCAACTGCAGAGCCACTGGTTGACAAGCGGAAACTCAAAAGTATCATCGTCGACACCAGGGCTGAAAAGAAGCAGGAGGAGAAAGACCTCAGGGAAGCTACGCTTCTAAGTCTTCAACATCCACAACCTCATCAGACACCGTTCAATCTTCAAGAACTCGAGGTTGGCTCAAGCAGCACTGTAGCTCCACAAACCGAAACCGTACAACATGACACAATAATGACGGAAGCTACACAGGAAGATGTTGAAAAAGAACAAACTGAGCTCATCACTCCAGAATTCGTTGCTCAAGTTCAGTTTGAAGACGAACTTAAGAAGAAGGAGGAAATACAGAGGAAAGCTAAAGAAGAGACGGATAGATTGCTTCGTGGACTCGATCAAGACGAAGAACACTTCGACACTGATGAACTCATCAACAGTCCTCCGCACTCATCTTCAAAGAATCCCCCGACTCCAAAAGAAACACCTCCAAGGGATCCCTCACCTCCTCCATCAGAACCCGAGCACAAGTCATCTTCATCTTCATCATCACATCACTCACCACCACCACCAGCAAAGAAAACACCCAAAGACAAATCAGACAAGAAGAAAAAGGGAGGCAAAGCAGCTTTGACAGCATCAAAGCGGATCAAGAAAGCTCTTGATTTAGCAAAGAAGAAAAAGAAGGAGACGCAACAGCCAACTGGAGATCTTCATGACCAAGTACAACTGCTCTCACAACAGGTCAAAACTTTGACTTCACAAGTCAAAGATCTTCAGGATGCGAGTGAACTTGTCAACAAAGCTCTACATGCCGACATGGACGGGATGATCAAAGAGTACACCACAGAATATCTCAACGACAACCTCGCTGCAATAACTGAACCGGCTGTGTCTGCGCTTATTGAGCCGATTCGTTCTAAGTTGAATACCAGGATCAAGCACAACATTGAAAGAATGCTTGAGTCAACTCCATTTTACCTTCGCACTAACAGGGATCCTCCACCACCGGAAGATCTATCTACTGAACAACTACAAACACTGTTAGCTGTCAAGCTTAGAAACAAGGAGGATAAGACACCTGAAGAATCAACGATGTTCGAGGCACTTCAAGCCATTGCCTCAAAAGAATCTTGCAAGGAAGCTGCCGGTAAACACAAACGACAAAGAAAAGATGATGATCCTGACTCAGATCCGAAAAGCAAGAAGTCAAAGAAGTCAGAAGCACCATCTTCATCACAGCAGCCCCACAAGACTTCTAAGGCTCCTCCTTCCAAACAAAGAGCTCCTGCATCCGGCTCCGGACCGACACAATCAGAGGCACCATTCATACTTCAACCGTTTGATACTCAGGAAGAACCAGAAACAGCAATACCCGAATCAGAAATTCCTGAATTTCAAACCGGTCCATCGTCTCCAAAAGAGAAGAAGAAGTCCTCAAAGTCAAAGAAGCAGAAGAAAAAGACTACTCAATTCTCATGGCTAGATGTGGACGAAGCTCGTGACTCTGATTGGCTGACAACGATGATCAAAGCACAACCACCGCTTGAGACCGACGAACCATTGCCGGGTAATACTTTGCAGATGACTCAGAGTATTATGTCAGGTTTACAAGTTGAAAGGTTGTCGAAGACTGAACTGAAGCGGATTAATCGTGAAGCAATGGACTTTCTCAAAAAGAGATCCGGGAACAAAGTAGAACTCGACTACCACATGGAGAACATAGCCTGTGCTTTATCTGGCTCGTTCGACTGGCTTAACCCTGAATCGAATGTCGATACTGAAACGAAGAAACCTTACTTCACAGACTGGACAAAACCACTACCTCTACTTGGGTTTCCAGAAAAACCTAAGATCCCCTACCGACGCTTCTTCAACAACGACTACCAATACCTTCAGCATGCACACGAGACCTCCAAGGAACGATATGCATCCTCACTCACACTTTCAATTCCAGCCGCCCGATATGAATTACCAGACATTGAAGAGCACGCACCAATCTACTGCAAATCAGTTGTCCAATACAACAGGGACGCTCTTCTCGGTATTCAACACTGGCCGGAAAAACGAAAGCTTGGCTACACCCACAGACTACATCTCAAGTCCAGTGAGAATGTGAAGCAACCGCTTCGTATCGTTGCCATACTGGAGATCGTGGAAGAGAAGAAATTCAACTACGCCTTCTTGAAAGAAATCGTCGTCAAGAGAACAGACGAGAAGAAGTACAAGTTTTGTGAAGCAGACTTCCCAGATTTGAACCTGAATGACATTGAAGATATGTATCTACTAAAAGTTCAAGGAAAGCTGCTCAACTTTGAACAAGACACACAGTACAACTTCATCGCATCTCTCCTACTTCACATCAGACGATTAATTGTTCAAGAAAGAGTGGAAGATCTTCAGCTGGGAGTGGAAAGTTATCAGAACACCATCAACCTTACTCAACCACAACTCTTGATTCCTGAAATTACCGGGATGTCACAATACTCTCTCGTGCAACAACCGGCATTTGGAGTCATCTACCTCAACAGCAAGCATCAGCTTCGTTTCATGAGGTTCGATGAGATTCAGAAGTTTTGTGATGTCACACTTCAACGAGTTCGTGATGGGTTAGCAGAAAGGTTGGAGGATGAAAAGAAGAGGCTGAAAGAGGGAAGACCAACTAGGTGGAAAGCTAATGGACGCAGAATGATCAGAAACTTTGTCCATACGATTGAAGAAAGGCTATATCGACGACAACAGATCAGAAGGTTGGAAAGCTATATCGGTGTTCGACCATCATTTCCGGTCTTGACATTTCGCCGACCTGATCCAAAGTTCACAGTCTTCGATGCTTAGCTCAGCTCCCATACTTCTGGTACAAAAATTTCAATATATTTATAATATTGTTTGATTTGTAATTACTAAGGCTTGTGCACACATAACAGTGTACAACCCGCACTTTGTAATGAAAGGACCCTGTGGTACGCATCAGTGCCACAATCCTAATATAAGGAGCGAAAGCTTCTTACTTTTGAGTAGATTTAATCAAACCTTTCAGTATTTTTCAAATCTGCTCAAAAGACAAGTATTACACCTCAATAAGTAATCACTTGTTGAGGGGGAGTACTTGAATCAAAACATCGTTCTTAAATCTTCAAATCTTGTTGATCTCTCCCCATAAGACTCAAAAAGGCATATTTTAATCAAAACCGTTTACAAAAACAACATTTGATATGCTATTTTTGAGGGGGAGAAAAAGAAAGTGATTAAAATATGATGTCAAAAAGTCTTATCTCGTACGAGCTCGACTCAGAATTGACCCACGAATTGACGAAACAACAAATGTTTGAATTCGAAAGGATTTATCCGATTAGAAAGTACCGTTTCGAGAAACTCTTTCTAGTTGTTTACTTTGACGGGTCTAACTTCCTTTTAGGAATGTTAACAACATCAAGTTAGTTATTAGGGCTAGTTATCACCTAAAAGCTGATAATGCATCCCTTTAACTAAGCAACGTAAACGTGTCCCTCGGGTACATGACTATTAAGAGTGGATCAATTCAAAAAGTGCCAACTCTTTCCACATATGCAAATTTCTGAAAATAATCATGAGCATATGTTGAGGGGGAGTATTTCATATAAAATCCAAAACCTCAAAGTGTTAACAAAAAGTTTTACACTCTTACACACTTTGAGAGATTTTCAATGATTTGGTTTAAAGGCATCAATAGGATAGTTATGGAGTTACAAGGTGACTAAGGATAGGAAAAACCGTCCTATGATCCGCCTAAACCGGAGGGATCTACCCAAGGACATCACCAATAGTTAGAAATTAGAAGTCCTTAGGTATGATATAACAAAAGGAGAAAAGAATGAAAGGAGAA
Organism: Artemisia annua; assembly: GCA_014162995.1. Classification (NCBI taxonomy): domain Eukaryota; kingdom Viridiplantae; phylum Streptophyta; class Magnoliopsida; order Asterales; family Asteraceae; genus Artemisia; species Artemisia annua. The sequence continues at coordinate 87,885 of LBNU01021425.1, read as the reverse complement.
AGAAGGGGTTGAAGAATTAAAAAGAAAATGAATGAAAAGGGTGAAAAGAAATAGCCCTCCATTTTATCAACCATAGGTCAGACACCGGGTTCAATTCATATGTTACTGGTAGTTGCTAAGGCGACACCGGTATTGAAGATAAAAGACGTCATCGACCCAGTGACGCAATGCACCTAAACCTTCTTAGCCACTCAGGCATCTCTCAAAAGATGTTTGTTTCATTCTCACGGGGAACCAATGTAATCTATTGATCGTCTATTAGAGATGGTTGATATTGAAACAGGAGGCCCTCTGCTCCATGCCTCCGCATAGGAAACCAAATGTGCACTTATCGAGTCTAGAGCCATGAGATAACATAAAAAGATCTCTTAGGAACACAAAAATCTTCTACACTAAGTGTCTTGCATCAATGGACACTAAGTGTAAATTATCGAGTCCTTCGCAGATCTTAGCAATCTGCCTTGAACGTTTATGAGGGATTTACTTAGGTATTTCTCGAATGATTGAACGGAAATCCTGCCAGGGTCAACATCAAACAGCCCTGACAGCAGGCCACTTTGGTGATTCCTTGTGGATTACGCTTAGTGTGTTCGATGGTTTCAAACGATCTACAGTCGTGGGGTGATCTCCAGCGACTCACCTAATCGTGGGTGTGCGTATGCATGTCTGTGTAAGCCCTCTAGGGGGTATCCGATTAGGAACGGCCTTGGTAAGGATTAGAAGGAGTCTTCACACTATGTTGTTGACAAATTCTAACTCCAAACCTGTAAGTACCGGATGTTTTATTGCTAACTGTTTCATTTCAGGTACAACAACCATGCTGAACACCGGCTTCCACATGCTCATACTTACATCTCAGAAAGCTCTCATGAAAGATCGAAGCAACATGAATGCCAAAGGTAGATTCCATGCCAAAAGAATCTACAAAAGTGATAAAGAAAAACGATCTTAAGTGCAACACCGTCTAAAGAAGGATTCTACGTCAACACAAAGAATCTTCACATATGAAAAGAGAGCTCCTCACTTATGAAAGTTTCAACCGTCAAAGAAGTATGAGCATGTCGGAATGATGCAGATCCACTGGAGTCAAAGAAAGTGACAAATGGCAGATTACTACATCAGATTGATCACTATCACATCAACAACAAAGAACAATGAACACCCATTCTACCTGGGGAGATTGTTAAGAACTAAGAACGATGAATCATTGCTACATAATCATCTTTGAGGACGTCTAAAGCCATGAATGCCACAACAAAAGTCAAAGTATTAAGACGTCCAGCAACCTCAAATGACCGTGACTGAACATCACTTCTTCAACAACCGATCCTTAGGGGGAGATTGTTAGAACCTAAGTTTTCTTTATTTTAGTCAAGTCTCGGTTGTTTCAACATTTGTAATAGGTTGCTAGTTTATTTAAGTTATTTAAGAGAGTCATGTAACATGATAAGAGTCCAAACGTGTCCAATGGGCTCCAAGCCCATTCGTTTAGTAAAGGAAGGAGAGAGGGAGTGTTGCCCTAGCTCCTCTCCTATAAATAGGACCTCATGTATTCATTCTCTCTTGTTGGTTATTTCAATACACTAAAGAAACTCTTGCACTTTTATTCTTCTTATTTGTTATAATCAACCAAACTCTATTTCTCATCTCATTTCTACCAAATCTATACTTGTGTTTATAATATGGTGACCTAACAATCACAATAAACCAGAGTAGCTATAAGTAGAAGAGCATGCAACATATTACGAATCAGCAACTACATTAGCAACACCACGATATTTTGCTTCAGCATTAGATTGAGACAAAGTAACATGCCGCTTTGTAGACCATGACAATAAATTATCACCAAGGAATACACAATAACCTATGGTAGACTAGCGAGTAATAGGGTAAACAGCCTAATCAGCATCAGTATATGAAGTAAGCTCATTAGTAAAAGAAACATGAAGTTGAAGACCATGATTAATAGTACCACGTGCATAGCGCAAAATGTGCTTCAAAGCAGTGAAATAAGGATAACGGGGATCATGCAAATAAAGGCAAACCTGTTGAACAACATATGAAAGGTCTAATCGTGTAAAAGTAAGATACTGAAGAGCACTAGCCAAGCTTCGATATAGAGTAGGATCACTAACAGGATCACCATCAGGACCAAGCTTGAACTCAGTATCTACAGGGGTCTTACACCGGTTGCACTTGTGCATATGTGCCCTCTCAAGAATTTCCTCAGCAAATTTAGATTGTGATGCGTTCGAACACTAAGCTTTAAATTTATAAGAAAATGAATATCAGTTTAACTAGGAACACATTCGGGCAAGTATACCCTTATCGTGTGTAGTTAGTGATTGGTAAGTCAATGTCTTCTAAGAGATTTGAGTGTTTTCAAGATTAGAATCAAGTGTACCAACTAATGTAAGGCATAAAAGCAATAAGCAATACGAAAGTGGTAAAATGGATGTCACAAGACAAAATACCATAAAAGCTATTTAAAAGGTGGAATTCATCAACAATGCAATCAAATGATTAAAACTACGTGTTTGGAACTAGTCTCTATTTTAATGGAGTGTACGGAAGTTTAGAAAGAAATCAAGCAATGACACACAAAATCAAAATCATAAAATTCCAATTCAATGGGTAATATTATGAGATTGCATATATCACGGTTTAGGCTAACGCACCCTTTCGACATTTGAATGTTAGTATAAACCATGTCATTACGAGCCATTTGTGAGAAATATGGTTTTACCGATTTGTTTATAAAATCCCTTTCAACCTATACTCTGATTAAACCGTTACAAGTCCATCTAAATTGTTTATTCATAGTGTGGAAACCGTAGAGGATGAGGGGGTGAATACGTTTTCATTTAAAAACTTAAAAACTTTAGTATCAAACACCCGATCAAGTGTGACATAATATGAAAAGTATCAACACTAGTCTTACAAGAACTAGAGACAATATAGAGCAATAAGTAAGGCATGTCACATTAGCACACACTGCGGAAAACTAGAATGGGGGGTTGAATAATTTTACGTCTTTTTAATTTATTTTGAAAACTTTTGTTTTTTATTAAAACTTTGATTCGATCTTATGTGAATTCAATTGTTAATCAATATGAGCAAATATAATCAAGTATAATCTAATAGTGTAAGTAATGAAATGAAATGAAATGAAAGATAGAGATGGAAAGATCAAACCACAACACGCGAACTTATAGTGGTTCGGCTACAAGGACACCTTCCTTGCCCTACTCCACTCCCCGAGTACCACACTCGAGAGTTTTCTTCACTATGTCAACAAACTCCCTTATGGCAGAGAAACCTTACACACCTTGGCTTACACCGATTAACGACACTAAGCTAAATGTCGAGTTCTAATCCTAGCTACAACTAATCTCACAACTTCTTCACAACTTCACACTTTCTTTACAATATCTTCACACCTTCTTCAAGCCTTCTTCACACCTTCTTCTATCTCCACTATATTCACAACTTCTACACTACTTCTTTACACCACAACTAGTAATTACAATCTACTTAAGCACACAACACTTCACAACTAATCTATCACTACTACAAGATAATTACAACTAACACAACACTACTTCTTTATAAATATGTTGGAGGAGTGTTCTTCTTTTGGACTTGAATGGATGAGACTTTGGATCACTTGGAAACAAAGATTTATGTATATATGATCAAAGGATTTTAAAGAATAAGAAGAGGGATTTAGATCAGAAAGTTTAGAGTGCAAAAGGTGAGGAAAAAAATCCAGGAGTAGTCCAGTATTTATAGGCAAAGCTGGGGGGATCAGGAGCGTGGCCGGTCCCCTTAATAATTAAGGGGGCCGCCTAGTAAATTAAGGGAGCCGCCCTTCAGATCCGTTGCCCAGCTTTGTCTTTTTGTGGGGAAGGTTTTTCTGGACCAATTTTGCCATTTTTGGTTGAAAATTTGAATTCATATATTTATAATGATTTAAACATATTCTTTTATTTTCAAAAATGATTTTATAAAAGATATAAAATGTTTGTGACATTTTATAAAAAAATCTAGTAATAAAGAAAATGTTCCTTTGATCATATAGTGCATTAAACACTTTGTTTATTCATACCTTAAGTGATTAAGTTGTTGAAATGAATATTTACAACTAAATACTTGTTTACGTCATAATCTCTAGTTTAATGAGTTTATATTTTGTGATTATCAAAACATAGAGATATTGAAAAATATTAATAACGTTTTTAGACATTATTTATATCAACACACACTTAGACATATTAGTAATAACATGCTATGACACAAACACAACTAACATGATATAAGCACCAAAGAACACAAGTATAAATGCAATGTAATGTATAAATGTAAAGCGGTAAATGCAATCATAAACGTAAAGAGCTAAGTAAAGAAAACGCAAACCCGGACATGGCGATTTATAGTGGTTCGGTCACGAAGCTCCTCTTCGCCCTACTCCACTCCCCGAGTACCCAACTCGAGAGTTACTTCACTAATCAACAAGCTCCATTCTCGGCGGAGAAAATCATACAACGTTGCTTACATTATTTTCCGACACTAAGCTAAATGTCGAGTACTAATCTTAGCTAGTACCAATCTATCACGATCTACCTAATCCACACAAGCTACAAGATCCACCTAATCTACACTCGATCTACCCGATCTACTCACGATCTACCTGATCCTTACTAATCACACAACCAACACAATGTACACGATCTACCCTTGATCCACTTGATCAACACACGAGCTCACTAGCTACAAGAGATCTCCAAGGTCTCAACAAGATCACAATGATCCACACTCACAAGACTAAACAAAAGATAATGACTACTTGATGTATATCAAGATACAACAAGCTTACAACAAGTAATGCAAGTGCACTACTCAATGACTCTAACACTTTGTATCTTCTTGATACTTTGTGTTCTTCTCTTAGACTAGAAGAGGAATGAAGAAGATCACTTGAATGGATGATTGGATCACTCTAAAATAAACTAATACTCTCTAAATGATCAAAGAAAGTGATCAAAGTAAGAAGGGATTAGACTAGAGAAAATTGACTGGAAAAATCAAGTTGGAAGTGGAAAATGGTCCACTATTTATATGCAAAGAGAAAATAGCCGTTATAGGGGCCACGGCACCAATAAAATCCGGACGGGGCGTGGGTATTTAATGGTGCCGTGGGGGACAAGGAAGCTACTCCGTTTGTCTTTAGTGGGAAGGTTTATTTGGGGAAGTTAGGAGCTGTTTTAGGGGGAAAATGGCTGTTGGGATTTTTAAACTTATTTTTCAAAATAAAACATTTCTTTTTAATTCAAAAATAATTTGTGAAATATATTTTTGAAAAATGTTTTGTCACATTAAAGATGTGAAGTTTAGAAAAATATAATCCTTTGACCATTTGTCAAGTAGTAGATTTGTTTGTCCATACCTTGAGTGATTTAAGTCGGGATGGAAATTTACGACTTTGTTGAAGGATACTTGAGACGTCGAGAGGTGTTGATGTAAGTATGCATTGATGATTTATGTTTACAAGTAACTTGCACATTTTACATTATGCATTATACGTTACATGTTTATCATTATTAAAACTGAAAAACCGTTAAGTTTAAATATCGTAATATTTGCACTAACACATAGTTGTCAATTTTGAAATACCAAACATATTTGCCCGCCAAAATCTAGAAACAAATCATGACAAGAAATCCTTTCGACTGATAAATCGGGTTATGATTCATCAACAAGATATTTAGACACGTTTCAATTTAAACAAACTCATAAGCAAGACCATAGTTTTATATTGCTAAAAATGCCAAATACTCCATATCAATAGCTACATTGTTTCAAACAAGTAAACAAAACTACTCCAAATCAAATTTGATTAAAAACCAAGTTCCAATATGAAATATAAAGTTCAACACAATGAAAATAACAAAGGTTTACCCAAAGTAGCAATTATAATAGATGATGGTGAAGGTTTAGAGCAGCCGTAAAGCTTCAAATCAACTACAAGCTTCTAACCAGCTGGAAAATTTTGTCCAAACACTTTCTATAGCACTTGAGCACTACTCTTGGAAATGGCAGAAGTCTCTTGGTCTTTAGGGAGTGGTAGGATGAGAGAAAATCAACTCTAGGGGAAAGGGGTGAGTTTTCTCTATGTATAAAATTATGTGTTCTAACCCAAAGATGTATATTTATGTTTGTAACTGAGCCTAGGCCATTAAATGAAAAACTTGGGCTCTAAGTGTCATAAAAATGACTGAAAGTTGAGTTAAGAAGTTCATTTGATTGGACTAGATAGTTGACACATTTAATTTGGCATTAAACTGGAAACATGCACCAGCCGCGCGGCTGGAGAAAGGTTTAGGCGGCTGGTGTCCAGCCAGCTGGGAACACTTTTAGGCGGTTAGACATCAGCCCACGGCTGAAGACCAATTTAGGTGGCTGGAGAATGGCTAGGGATGAATTCCTGCGCATGCACTTTTAACTTTCGACTTGTCTCGCTGGTGTTGTTTCTTTGGACTTCAACTATTTTCTTTACTTCAATTATGTCGAATGCTTAATTCTTGAGTCTTCGGAGCAATAACTTCATGATCTCTTCTTCTCAAATAGGCTACACAAGACTTGCATACGTAGGGAATTCTTTGTGCATGCATAACTTCTTGTTTTTTTTTTTTTTTGTCATTTCTTCATCTTTTTATTCGTTTTATTTGACATGGTCAATCATGAACCTAAAACATAATTTCGTGCTAATAAGAACCACAAGTTGACAAAATTAACCAAATAACATGCACATAAGAAATGATAATGCGCCTAAAAATATATAAAATTTGAGCCTTGTCAGTATGTGAGAAGAACATGCCAGAAGTGGTCCGCTGAGAAGAAATACCAAGAAAATAGTTGAGAGAGTCGAGATCTATCATAGCAAACTCACCATGAAACAATGCAATAATATGCTACAAAAGTGCAGCAAAAGAAATTGTGAGAATGATATCATCCACATATAACAATAAATAAGCAATGTTAGAGCAACTGTGAAAAACAAATATCGAGGTGTCGGTTTTACTGTGCTGAAAAGATCCGTCTAACAAAGCAAGCAAAACGCTAAAACCAGGCGCGAGTGGCCTGTTTAAGCCCATATAACGAACGTTGCAAATGAAAAACGTAACCAGGGTGAGCAGAATCAACTAACCCAGGTCGCTAATGCATATATACGGTCACCATGAAGGAAGGCATTCTTCACATCAAGCTAATGAATAGGCCAGTCCTAAGATACCGCAATACTCAAGACTAGAGGTGCATAAATCCCCGGCTAGGTCAGGCTTGGACCGGGCCTAAAAAAGCCCGGGCTTTTATAGTTTAAAAAATCCCGAGCCCTAGCCAAAATATTATGCCTATTTCATCCTAAATGGTTCGGGCTGGGCAGGGCTTAGCCCGGGTGAAGCCCAGGCTTTGGGCTCTTTTTTTATATATTTTGTAATAATAAAATAATTATTATATATTGAAATATTTGATGAACATTTGTAAATACATTACTAAAAAGTAACAAAACAAAGTTACAGATTATAAAGAAGCACATTAATGGCACAAAAAAAGCTCTCTAATAACAAAAGCCCGGGCTTTCGGGCTTTTTGGCGAGCTTTTCGGGCCTTTTGGTGGGCTTTTTTAGGCTTTTTAGAGGGCTTTCAAAAGCCTGGGCTTTTTCGGGCTTTGAGTTTAGCCCGGACCAGACCGGGATTTGGTGGTAAATATAAGGACCATTTAGGCCTGTTGGGCTAGACCGGGCTTCAGGCCAGGCTTTTTCAGGCTTTTCTGAGCCAGGCCTAAGCCCTGGCTCGAGCTTTAGCCAATATGTACATCTCTACTCAAGACAGTGTGAATTGTGGCAACTTAACCAGCGAACTAAAAGTCTCATCACAATTAATCCCCTGTTGTTGATAACGTCCATTAGCAACGAGCTGAGCTTTGTACATGCTCAATGAACCATCTGCATTGAACTTATAACTAAAAGGCCACTTGGAACGAACAGTATTAGTGTTAGCTGGACGAGGCACAAGAACCAACGTTCCATTAGAAATCAAAGCATTATATTCATCCACCATAGCTTTTTGCCAATTTGGATCACTAATGGCGTGTTTATGAGAACATGGAATCGGGGAAGTAGTAGTGACATGAGTTCATAGGTTCAAGAGGTTTAGAAATGTCAGGTTTTGCACATGTGACTATAGGATGCATATTGTTTACAAGCGTAGACAGGATTTGCGCTTGTGTTGGATGTTTGGCTAGCGGTTTGATTGGACCTGTTGTGGTGACTATTGGGTGGACTGGGCCGAATTGGGCGAAGAGTGGGATGCGGAAGAGTGAGTCGGGGTATTGGGTTGTGGTGGTGGAGTCAGGTGTGTGTTGGGTCGAAGTGACAGGCGCTGGTAATAGGCCAAGAGAGTTGTCGAATGTAACTGGTGGGATAGGTATGTGATTAGTAAACAAAAATCATAATTAGGTGGCAAATTTGGTGTCATGGAACAAAATGGAAATGCCTCCTCGTAAAAAATAACATGTCTGGAAAGAATGATTTTATTGGTTGACAAGTAGAGGCATCGATATCTACGATGCAAGGCGGGATATCTAAGAAATATACATGCGGTTGATTAAGGTTGAAGCTTGTGATCAAAATATATATGAGGATAAGAAAGACACCCAAATACACGTAAATGATCATAAGCATGTTTTTTATTATAAAGCTTAGCAAAAGGCATTTCATTATTAATTGCGGTGGACGGAAGTTTATTTGAGAGATCAATTGCAATGTTAAGAGCTTCAATCCAATATGATGGAGGTATGTGCTTGAAAAAGAAAAGTACGGGTGATATTGTTAAGGGTACATAACACACGTTCGGATTTCCCGTTTTGTTGGGAAGTCTTGGGACGTGAAAACCGAAATTGTATGCCATGTTGGTAAAAAAGAGTGTAAAAGCGGGTATTATCATACTCACCCCATAGTCACATTGAAAAGCTATTATGTCATCATTAAATTGTTGATCACTTAAGCACGAAAAATAGTAAAAGTATCAAACAAGTCAAAGTTTTTAAACAAAGGAAATACCCAAATATAATGAGAAAAATGATCCAAAAAAAGTGCATAGTATTTAATTCGATTTTCACTCGGAAGAGGGAATGTCCACAAATCCAAGTGAATAATTTCAAATACAAACACAACATTCGACTCAGAACTATAAAATGGAAGCTTAGTATGTTTACCTAATTGACAAGCATGAAACAAAGCAGACAACTTTGATTTATTACACGAAATAAAACAACTAGACTCTAAATGACGAAGCACATCGTCACCAGGATGTCTAAGGTGTCTGTGCCATGTAGTAGGACTCAAAGTAAGCAAAGCAAAAGTAGTGGTGGATGATGGTTTGTTGGGTGACTGGCAGAGATCTCCGGTACTATTACAACAAAAAAGAAGCCTACGGGTCTGATAATCCTTAACAGAAAAACCATATGCATCAAATTCAACAAACAATTTGTTATCATAAGTTTTGTCTATGGTAATTAGTTTATTATGTACTTTTTGTGGAAGTTAATAATTAAAATTTCATATTGTTTTCAAGAGAAAAAAATACATTTTTGGAATTTTGGGAGTTAAAGATTAATATCATAATTTTGTCATTTTTGTTGCATTTTTAAAGTGTACACCGTACTTTAGAGTTTGTTAAATAGTCGTAGATAAGAGGAATGCTACATCCACAAAAACTTTATTTTTTATTTTTTTTATTTTTTTTTTTTACAAAATGATGTGGCACACATTGACAGAAAGATTTGAATTTAAAAAGATGTGAGATAATTGATTATGATAATTTCTATTAGTGACAAGTCATTTTGTGGATATAGCATTTCCTTTAGATAATGTGTATCTTACTTTTGTTGTCTATTAAGGACTTTGTTATTATTTATATATAGTTGGATAATGATTATTGTCAATTCTTTTAATTGTCTCTTAATTATGTTGAATTTAGAACTAAGTTATTTTATCAAAACATCTTAATGAAGAAACAACACCTACCTAGTGTGTCTCAAAAAAATTGGATACCGAACTTTAAATGTAAATTAGAGCTTTCATTTAGTTAAATTAGAGTTTTTTTTTTTACAATTGCATCACAAAATTTATTCTTCCAAGCTACTTAAAAACCAGATCCAACCAATTGTAAAAAAAAAAAAAAAAAAAAAAAAAAAAAAAAAAAAAAAAAAATAATTAAAAAAAAAAAAAAAAAAAAAAAAAAAAAAAAAAAAAAACTTAATTTAAAGTTGAAAACCGTGTTGACGCCGCACTGACCAGCGTTGACCATTGTGTTGACTGCCTTTCTGACCAATTTTTTAAAATCGAGGCGGCTGGTGGCCGCTTAGGCCACTTTTTACAATACTGATTACTATCAATCGGTGTTAAATCACAGTGCATTAATTTTGGACTAAAATTACTTGTTACACATTTGAGTAAAAATTGAGTGCACCTTTGGCCATGTTAGTTTTATGCTTCATCAGGTAGCTCAATCTTTTATGTAATAAAAGAATTATTTTATTTCGAAAGTATTTGTTAATACAAACTTTATTGAGAAAAAAAATGGCTAATTAAGTACTCTATTTGACACAATGGCAAAATTTAGCATTCTTATAAATAAATTGAAAGTAAAACTAAAAAAAAAAAAAAAAAAAAAAAAAAAAAAAAAAAAAAAAAAAAAAAAAAAGTTCAAACTTTGATAAATTTGATGAAAAGTTTTAGTGGAGAAAAAAAAAACATAAAAGTAAAGATGTCAAATTTGTAAAACAAAAACTTAAAAAAAATTGTTAATTAATAAAACTTTAATAGTTGAATTTTAAATAAATCATATGGAGTTAACTGTAAATTAATAAGTTTTCATATTTTTTAATAACTTCAAAAAATAACGAATATCCCATTAAACTTTATACCTCTTAGACTTAATATTTTAAAAGTACAAAATATATATGCACAAGATTATAAATATTAAAATGAAAGCACAAGTCATTGTGTATGTAAATAGATACACGAGGTTGTACATATACGAACATCTCGCGTTATTCCTTTTTATAAATTTAAATAATGATATCCGAAGACATTTTGTTTTACTATATGTGCTCAATAAGGACTAATGTCATTCCTTTTTATAAGTACAATTACACAAGTTTGAAAATTAAATACGTCTAAATTATTATTAGTGGGAATATACATATCAAACTTATGCAAAGGTTAGTATGATATGAAAATAAATATACGTGATCGTACTTATAACAATGATTCATTTAATTTTTATTTAAATTTTATATAAGGATATCTGAAAATATATATATATATATATATATATATATATATATATATATATATATATATATATATATATATATATATATATATATATATATATATATATATATATATATATATATATAGTTTAACTTCATCAAATCTCATTATGTGTTATTAAACTCATATATTGTTTACAACATGATATAAAAAATAACATCAACCTCAACACTCATGTCAGTTAAATAAAGTTAAATCTTTCATCTAACAAAAATCTTTACAAAATACTAATCGATATTAATATATAATGAAAAAGTTTATGTAAAAATCCGTACATAATTATTAGTTGTACTTATATTACAATTTCAAAAACATTAAACATGGCCAAATTCTTATATGTCCGTATATTAAACAAAATTTAAAAATAAATTTGATTCATGTTTAGTTTGTTTGAAATGATTAACATGTTTTTATTTGGTCATAACATGTAGTTTTATTCAAACAATTACGGTCAGGATTGGTGTATTGAGCGTCAGGGATCGATCGTGGCATCCCAAAATCATTTTTTCAACGTCACTTCAGCATCTCACTTTTAACATTCACATACCAAAATACTCCTTTTCTCATAACATGTCATTTCGCATACTAAAAGGGTCTCACAGACTATTTTATTTTTTATTTTTCAAACAAACTAGTTTTTCATTCACTAAATTAAAATACAAATAATATTNAATTCCTGCAACCAATACCTCCGGGAACCTACCCCTTCCTACGATCACAAGCTCAAACTCTTTGCTCTGCCCTATCTCAAGCAGTTCATTTTTTATGTTAAGAGTAGATTTTTCCACATACTCAGCCCCTCCTTCCCATCTCTTTTTGAAATCTTCTATAGATATCTCATCTAGTTCCTGATTTATAATTAGTAAGTTAACTAGCTTAGTAAGTAATTAATTAGTTAGATGATAGATCAGTCTTTAATTTTTTTTTTTAAATTTACCTTGTCTATATCAGCATCCTCAGGCTTTATGGGAGAGTGGTTTTCATCCTCTCCAGATTTCATTAGAAACCTTATTATGGTGAGCTTAGTATCAGCTTGTGCCGCCATTCTGCCCCCCAACTCAAGGGCTTCACGATTGTCAGGACCACCTATGAACACTACACAAACCCGTTTTGGGTTTGACCTACTTAAGCCTCGATCCACCAGCAATGCCACTGTGCATGGTGCGTGTGAAAGTACTCTTTGGTTCACCACTTCCCAACCTTGTCCAATAAGTGCCGGCTCCTCTTCGTTGTATCCTCGTTGTGGTTGTCTATGGAAGGGTAGAATGATGATTGCAGCCCTCTTCTTGTCTGCCACATGGCATATATCATCATGCATAGTCGGCAGTGCTGAGATGGTGGTCAACGATCGAACCTTGACTTTGCTTTCTTTCAGCACAGCTGACTCGAGTTTGTAATCTGACTTACCTTCCCGGAAGTTGTTGATGCGTGGGACTCCATTCTTGCGGACCTTGTGCACCATCATTATGGATGAGGACCTTTCGGTCAGCTCAAGTAGGTGTAAGATATATAGCTTCATGTTGGAGTAGGTGTTGGGAGACTGGATAGAGTCAATTAGGTTGATCATTGACGGCGAGTTCTTTGACCCGTGTACACAAGCAAGGACTCGTAGCTCAGCTTGCAGAGTTCTTAAATAGTGGGATGATGACTCCATAAGTGAACGATGGTGGACAATGGATAAGATTTTCCGGGCCGGTTTGTATACAGCCATCACCATTGGTGTAGTCATGAATGTAGTAACCAGTGCCATCATCACTAGTATTGCAAACATTTCATCATTAAGTACCTGTTTTAACAATCCATATCAGAAACGTTAATTTCACTTTATTGCAATTTACTTAAAAAGTAGGTCAATTTGGGTACTCCTATTATCTTTAACTGGTCAAGTGAAGTAATTTTTGTAATTATATTCTACAAATTGACTAGCTAAAAAGATTTGGACAAAAAGTGTCTCGGGTCAACTGAAGTCAACCTGTTTGGACCCGGACCATAAGTACCTTTGGCAGAACATGTTATCCAACCTGTCCTGACCTTTTTCTCCTTGCCAATATTGAGAACTATAAGCTCAACCAACCCTTTTATATAGGCACTACTCTTGTAATTATATTCTATATTGTTGCCTCTACACTTTATATAGGCCTTAGACAAACATTGTGGAAACTGGAAAACGAACCTTTTTCTCCTTGCCAATATTGAGAACTATAAGCTCAACCAACCCTTTGGTATTCATCAGTAATCCCAAAGCTAACGATTCCCGTGCTGGAATCATGCATAACATTCCCATCAGAAATGTCCCGAGAATCTTTCCAGTACAGGCGGTTGAGATCACCACGGCCAGCAGCCCGAACGCCTCCATACCTTTTATCTTATTTACATTGGTTTTTAGTCCACTCGAAGCAAAGTACAATGGCAACAGAAGGCCACAAACAAAATCTTCAATCCTCCTTATTAACGTCCCTGCGAATTCCCCATGTTTTGGGATCATTAGTCCAAAAACAAATGCACCGAATATCGAGTGAATCCCGATAAGGTCTGTCATGAATCCCGATATCATAACTCCTGCAAGTGTCAAACATATAAAACCTTCTTCTACATGATCATGGTGGCCCGGTTTTGAGCACCGGCTAGCTACCCATTCCATTGCAGGACGGACTGCAACCACCATGAAAATTACAAATCCTACACCTGACATCAAGACCCATAATGACAACAACGGGCTCTTGTGACTCCCACCAGCCAGAGCCACCGCTAGAGCCAGCAAAATCCAGGCAGCAATATCATTAAATGCTGCTGCTGCCATGGCGGTCTCTCCTACTTGAGTTGTCAACAGTTTAAGCTCTGCTAGTATTCGAGCTAGTACTGGAAATGCGGTTATTGAGAGGGAAACTCCCATAAACAAAAAGCATTGAGCAAAACCGACTCTGTCTGCTCCTATTACGGTTTTCCTAAGTAGAAATGTAATTCCAATCCCGAACAAGAACGATAACAATATGCCCGATGAAGCAATCCATAATGCTCTCCTCCCACTCCGGCGAATGGAGGTGAGATCAAGCTCAAGGCCTACAAGAAAAAGGAAAAACAAGAGACCGACGCTTGCCACTGATTCAAGAATCGGAGTGCTCCACGAAGGAAAAACCCACTGTGTAAGTTCCTTGTACTGGCCTAACGCTGATGGTCCTAATAGAATTCCACCCTGAAAAACCCATAATGCACTCGTCAAGAACGGATATTATTCATTGCATTATATTTGTTATTTGTAGAGGTAGTTGTTGGGTTCATTCCACACCCAAGTCCCTGATTACCAAGATTTGACAGCAATTAGCCAAGTATGAAACTATCTTGAAGCACCCCAACCAAGTCACTGAGTGAATAGTGCATTCAGTGAGTGCATCTCAGGAAGCTAAGATAAGTCTATGAAGTAAAGACTTTCCATTCCAGTGAGGCCGGATTCTCAGTGATTGCCTAAGCCCAAAGAAGAAGATGATGGATTCAGTGAGTGATGGCAATTAGGCTCACCCTGAATCCCTGTTACACCTCACTGAAGCAACAAGAGTTTAAAGACAAATGATTACAACGTGGCCTGAAACTGGGCCAAGACTTAAGGGCGAGAAATTTCGAAGTTCTAAGAAGTGTCCAGTACCGCTCCAACGTCACATTACCCTGAAATCGGCTGCCAATTCAGGAAACGGTCAGCTCCCG
>LBNU01021425.1:24572-62580 GCA_014162995.1 Artemisia annua | reverse complement strand
GACAGAAAATTTGTGATTAACGATTTTTTGTATGCTGAATTTCGCAAAGATCATGCCGTTGTTGAAAAATTGAGGGGCTGTGTGAGTGAGATACATGCCCAAAAAGGAAACAAGATACGTTGGAGTTACGAAGAAAATGTGGAAGCTGCTATGGTTGAGCAACAACAACAGAAAGGTGCATCAAGTTCATCTGCACCAAGAGGTGTTGATGATAGTGGCTGGAACTCTGACAAAGAGCGTGAGCTGAGCAGGATGGAAGCTGAGTTAGAAGCAGAGAGGTTGGCGAGCTTTGATCCTTACGACAACGGTTACGACTCAAACAACTCTCAGTCTTGGGATCACCCGGACTACAACTGAAGTTAGGTTTATGTGATGTTTTAATTTACTATCGTTTTTAATTTATGTGATGCTTTAATCTAGGTTTATGTGATGTTTATGTAACATTTTAGTATTTCTGCTAAATAAATTCATTTCCTAAAAGAAACATTACAATACGATACGGGAAACAAGACATACGACACAAATAACAGATACGATACGGGAAACTAGACATACAACATAAGTAACAAATACGATACGAGAAACAAGACATTACATTTCGGCCCATCTGTGGTTGTTTCTCAAAACCTCCCACACGTGAACATACTGAAGCTATTCCCACCATAGCGATTTTAAAAGTTCGCATTGCATTCGTGAGACAAACACTGTGATCGTCCCCGGTTGTTAGCCGCAAGTGTTTGTAAATACCATTGAATACAATACATTCACTGTTGAGTCTGCCCCATTTACTCGACACCATATCTTTGTTTCGATTGGGACCGTCAGAAAGATTGTTGAAAATGATAACAACCCGGTTCCAAAAAGAGTATGCATCGTGTAGGTAAGGATCTTCATGAACTGCAACTCAAGCTTGAGCTAGCACGGTTTCTTCTTCTACTGACCAACGATTACTCATTTCGAATGTTTGAAGTTTGAAAAAAAACTTGTAAATTGGTATGCTATTTATAGCCGTTTAAAACAATAGGAGCGGGATAAATATTTGAAATTCAAATTCAAATAGGAGCGGGATAATATTTAAAATTCAAACTCAAATATGAGCGGGATAAATATTTAAAATTCAAATTCAAATATGAGCGGGATATATATTTAATAATATAGTGTTTGAATGTTTAATTAATGAAATTGTTGAGGGTGGAATTTGTAAATTTGTAAAAAGTGGTGTTATTTAGTGATATGATTTCTTGGTGTTTTTTGGTGTTATGTTATTTGGTGCTGAGATGATGTGGCGCTGACGTGGCATGGTGTTATTTCTTAACACATGTTATGACTCCCCATACTCTAATGTTGGTGGTACTTGCTTGGCTACGATCATTTGGTCACCCGATAAGTCATTGTTTTGGTTTTTTAATGATTATGCTTGGTATATTCTTATTGTTAGTTTTAGTTTAGTGAGTTAATCGATGTGTTAGGATTTTTGCTCAGTTCAACTTGCTTGGTTTTGCATTGAAGTTTGAAATTTTTTAAGGTCTTTGGTTTGGGTAATGAGTAGTGCATGTATTTAATTTGGTAATGCTTGATATTTAAAATTTAATTTTTATGTTGCGGTTTTGCAGAGTTTATGGCTGATATGGGTGGTAGTTGTTTTGCTATCATGATTCGATCACCCGATAAGTAACAAGTTTGGTTTATGATTGATTGTGCTTGCTACGTCAGTTCAGTTTGCTTGGTTTTGCATTTAAGCTTGAATTTGTTTTTAAGGTATTTGGTTGGGGTGATGAGTAGTGTACTTGGTAATGCTTGATGTTTAAAATTTAATTTACATGTAGCAGTTTTGCAGAATTTATAGTTGATATGGGTGGTGGTTGCTTGACTATGATGATTCGATCACCTGGTAAGTGATAAGTTTGGTGTATGATTGATTGTGTTTTGCTATGTCTGTATGTCACTAGAGTTAGCTGAAAGAGTTGTCGTTTTTGCGGTTATTAAGTCTAACTTTTATTATTTTTGCAATGAAGTTTGAATTTTCTTTTTAACGTCTTTGGTTGGGGTTATGATAATTGTTTATGCTTGCTTTTTAAAATCTGATTCGCATATTGTTTTGCAGAAGTTTTGGCTTACATGGGATGCGGAAAAGCAGTTTGTAGAAAAATTAGCTGCTAAATGGATGGCTATAGGACTTTATGTTTTACTTTTGAAATTATGTTTTATTATGTTGTGTTCCATAAGTTACGTTGCTTATTAATAGTTGGTTCTGGAAAGTTGGATCAATAGTGAACTTTTTTTGTTGAAAGCCAACTCATTTCAGTTTCAATGCTATTTTTGCGTTCAGATGATTAGTCAATACTGCTGAAGTGTGGTGGTATGGCTTGATAACAGTCTTGTAACTATGTAAGAAATATGTTTGTTTTAAACTTGGCTCATCATTTAGACGTCCACTTAGACAACTAGACAAGCAGACCAATTTGCCCTTTTTTTCTTTCACCTTCATATCTTCAAAATCCCCCAATTTCATTCACCCAAAATATTATTCTTTTGATCAAAAAAAAAATATTTCCAACTTCATCTGTAACCACCGATGCCATTATTTACGTCCAACCATCAGATACCTTCGTCCATTCACGTCAACGGCTGTAATTCCTTATCACGTTAGTGTTCTTCCACGATGGTCACGGACTCAGATGTGTTGCATGTCTTCGCTTGGTCCCGTCGATGCTACTTCACGTCAAGTTAGAACTTCTGCTATTATTTTGGTTAATTTTGCATGGAAACCATCAAACGCATTTGAAGCTTTCAACCATATAATGTTTCAAAGTCTTCATATTGGGTTCACGTTTATTTCAATGTTATAGGTTCTAGTAAATGTAATGTGACTTTATGTAATTAGTAGGATCTAAATTAATGAGTTTATTTTTTTATCTTGCACGATTTGGTTGTTGGGATTAAATGATCACATTTGGCAATGTAGAGACTGATCAATAAACAAAGAACATTTATGTTTGTGGCTAACACTTCAAACAAGTGGCATGTATCCAACCAGTTCCTTAAAAATAAATTAATCAAATGATAAGGAGAACCATACATATGTTGGATCAATTAAATAACATATATTCCCTTCATCTCAAAATTATTGTACATATTTTCTTTTTAAAATTTCTTAAAATAATTGTTCATTTTCCCTATTAAGTAAAAACTAGAGAATCTAATAGAGCAATATTCTATTTTAGTGGTTGAAAATTAAAGTGTCCCCACTTTTATTAAACTTTATAATTTCTCTCTCATGAAAATAAATTTGAGACGGAGGAAGTAATTAAAGTAATATTTATCTAATATATATATATATATATATATATATATATATATATATATATATATATATATATATATATATATATATATATATATATATATCAAGAAAGCATAACCATGATTAGGGGCTCTCAATTCCTCACATGACACGTGACACGAATCCATACAAAAATAAACGGGTTAGGTTTAAGGCTAAATAAATTCGGGTTAAAAATAAGTCAACATGACTGACCTGATTAATAAATATACATACTTTCGTTTTTTTCTTAAAAAGAATGGACCATTTGTTTCACTGTTTATAAGGCTAAGTGTGATAAGGAAGCCTCGTGACGGCGGTTATCACTTTTACACACTAGCGTCAATTCAGTTTTCTCTCTCTATAATAAGCTTTACAACCAGCTTAGTGTAATAAGATAACCGATGTCACCACCAAAAACATGGCCCACTTAAACACAAATATGCTTCACAAAAACCACTTACTAACAACACTCACACATACAACAAGTCACACGACTCGATCGTGCAGATTACCGAGTCTTGCTTCTTTTCCATGCAAGACACGTCATGGTCAGGGAGGTGTACTAAAGGTGACCGCGGTCATGGTGAGAGCGGACTCTGGTCATCTATTGCGGATGGTCTAAGTTTTCAATTCCATATGAAATTCGCTTATGATACAAACCTGATACTTTCGAGTAAAGTTCGTTTGGACTTTGGATAGAACCTCAAAAGTCAAAAGAACAAAGTATTAGTCGATCCATGTATTATGGATTAAGCTCATATTTGTTATTAGTTTTCTGTAAGCTTTGACCCGTTATACTCGCTTACTTTTCAAACTATTATGTTGTATTTACACTTTTAGGTTAATGAGAATTAGACTTATGAGGAATTATCAAACTTAAAATGTAATCAGAGCACTAAACACACACTACCAAAAATCCTAAACAGCCATCCCAAATTTTATTCTTATTTTTTTCGTATATGCCTTGCATGCGAACCTGCTTCCATTAAATAACTCTTGCATTAGCTTATTTAATAAATATTGTTTTTGCTTTTCGCATTTGCCAATTCCTTTAAACTCTTGCATTAGCTTATCTAATAATTATTGTTTTTGCTTTTCGCATTTGCCAATTCCTTTAATTCCCATCCATTAAATAACTCTTGCATTAGCTTATCTAATAAATATTGTTTTTGCTTTTCGCATTTGCCAATTCCTTTAAACTCTTGCATAGCTTATCTAATAATTATTATTTTTGCTTTTCGCATTTGCCAATTCCTTTAATTGCCATCCATTGCTTGCTCCTTTAGTGCCACTTATTTAATTGTTCATATTGCTTCCCGCCACCTATTAAATTGCTGGTTATTAATATTACCTTTTAGTGCCACTTATTTAATACCCCTATTGCTTCGTCAGTCATCTTACATTAGCCATGTGTAAGTTTTACGGATAAAAATTAATGAATATGTCCGGACTCGAACACGAGACTTCGGGATTGCACACTTTACGTATGAGTTTCAATAATTAATAATTATTATATTTTGTTATGAATAATTATTTAATTCACGAAACAAGTACTTAACGGTAACTAACAACCGTTAGACAAACTAGAAGGACTAGAATTGCAAAGAGAGAAAGATGGTTTCGGGTTGGGCTTTGGAGACCCATGGCCGGCCATACCCATTAGGGTGGAAGGGTTGGCTTTGTTTCCAAGCTACCCTACTCCTATATAAAGAGACCCTCTCTTTCATTCTCATTTACACCTTGATTCAGAGAATCATTAATCTCTTCTCTTCTTCTTGAGCTATAGAGAATTCGACTAAGGCATCCTCATTAGGAAGCTTACTCGATTTTGAAAAGGCTCTTCTAGTTTAATCTTGTTCGTGAAGAATCTAGCTTTTCTTATTGAAGCGCTAGTAGTACGTGTGTGTGAGAACGAAGTGTTAGCATACTTTTGCTAACGTGATCTTGCCCTATTCGACTTCCCTAGTCGATCCATATATTCCCTCTCCTAGGGTTTATAAGTTCTTGTTCTTGGAAGCTTTTAGAGGTACGCATTTCCTTTTTATGTTTGGTTAATTAATTACTTGTATTTGATCTATTCCGCTGCGTACTCTTAGATGTTTATGTGTTTAGTAGTTTTATATTATTCACATATTCCAACAGTGGCATCAAGAGCCGTTAATACGTTGTAATTAATTACCTAAAACACATAAAATGGAAGTGTTATGATTATTACATGCTTGGTGTTCTTGTTTTATTCATAAACCCTAGATTTGTTTTGTCGACTTTTATTTTTAATATATGTCGAATTTTTTTATTGAAAATATTAGGGTTTTATGATTTTGAATAAAACTTGTAGAAACCCTAGGTTGCATGCAATATTTATGTGTAATGGATATTTGATATATGCCGTTTGGTTGCGTTCCTCTACATGATTTGATTGTTACATGTACTATATGGGACTCCATAACA
This sequence comes from Artemisia annua, assembly GCA_014162995.1. NCBI lineage: Eukaryota > Viridiplantae > Streptophyta > Magnoliopsida > Asterales > Asteraceae > Artemisia > Artemisia annua. The sequence goes on along the minus strand of LBNU01021425.1, from coordinate 56,804 downwards.
AACCATGCATGTGTTGTTATGGATTGATCATGATTCTTATGCGTTTTTATAATTAATGTGTTGTTTTAGTTAATAATATGGTTATATAGATTACTAAAACTTAGTTAATTATAAAATTAGGGAAGACCTGATTTATATCATGCATGCTATATCAATGTGTGTTTATTGTATACATCTATCGTAGGACTTACGCAACCAAAACCTTTTGGTGTATGTGGTCCATTGGTACATAGCTCGAAAACCAATGGGAGTCTTAGATCGTGTATACATGTTAATTGGTTATTATATGCATGTTCATTATTTGTTGGTTGTATTATTTTGCTTTTGTTTTATTTAAAGTAAGCAAAAGGGTGATTTGAAAAATAAAATAATAAACCGGACTAATAATGGTGAAACCTTGTTTTGAGCCAAAATCTTAAACTTTTAATTGATTGGATGCGACGGTACAACGTGCTTTCAAGGCCAAATGACAAACTGTGTGGTGGGTATAAGTGGAACTAAGTTTTTTAAGAGGTTCGCCCCTACGAACGTTCCGCGCTCGCTTGTGCGTCATCTTGAAACACGATTGTACGAAGCACCTTAAGGCAAAGTTGTAAGTCTCTCAACGCCTCAATTAAAACTTTGTAGATTCGTGCTCACGTAAAGAAACAAATATAAAAAAAGTTTTACTTAAATCATATGTTACAAGATGAATGCATGACATCTTTGTACATATATTTTGATTACACACATCAAAATTAAATACCCTTAAATTTAAGTTATATGCCACCCAATGAAACGGAAACACCTAAAGTTGTGATCTACGTCAGGGCATAACCTGACTAGGTCATGATAGAAGGGCAAATTCCATGGTTTCATCACTTACAGATCAACTGGGGTAATGAAATTATGTAATGTTGCTGTTTCTTAAGTTGGTTAACTTAATTGAGTTGATAGTGAGATTGCTGATCACTCAAGGCATAAGATGGGGATAAAACATGCTTACATTGCAACTGCGGTTGGCAAATATGTAAATCCCATACTTTCTAGGAATTGCAATGGAATATTGGCAATTGGATTCGAACCGTACCTTATTGAATACGATCATCACTAGCAGATCAACTGGTGTGATGATTCTATGTCAATTTGGATCCTAGTTTTTCAGTGAAAATTAAATGGTTATATGTTTATGAACCATGGGTGTTTAATTTTCTTGAAAGATTCTATTATCGAAAATACTAAAATTGAATTTTGAAAATTCTTTTCAATGTATAAACGCAACGTTAAACCGTAAACGTGGTTTGGTCTTAATTGATCTATTTCTGCTTTCAAACATAATGTTTGATTGAGAAATATTTACTGAAAAGACAAACAAAGTCTCTTTTCCATGAAAGAAGAATGAGACTCAATCCTATTCCTTTTCATGATTGAGAAAGGTATAAAGGAACATTAGAACGTTAAACCGTAAACGTGGTTTGGTCTTAATTGATCTATTTTTGCCTTCAAACATGATGTTTGATTGAGAAATATTTACTGGAAAGACAAACAAAGTCTCTTTTCCATGAAAGAAGAATGAGACTCAATCCTATTCCTTTTCATGATTGAGAAAGGTATAAAGGAACATTAGAATCGTCTACATTCTAATATAACTCATAGCAATCTTTAATAATTGCACATCTTATTTCATTACCCTAATTTGGTGAATGAATTCCACTATAACAAACATGACATTTGGTTAAATGGAAATATGAGTTATTAGAAGCTAGACAGATTACCGCAAAATTGGTAAAAGGCAAGCTAGAATTTTATCTAGTTGTTGTGCTTTGAAGGTGCTACATACCATGATGGGGATGGTAGACCTAATTGAAGAAGAAATTGCATACCCAATTTTTCAAGTTAATTGCAATTGATGGATATTCCATCATTGTCTAAGTAGAATACATTCTTTGAGTACCTTAGTATGTATTACGTAAGGAATTACCCAAAGGTGTAGGAAAGTAAGCAGCACGCTATTTGCTTTTACTGTGTTTTGAAACACTTATAATGTTGTCAAATCCAGTGGGAGCATTGTGTTGTAATTACTGAATATAGAATTATTGTTAAGTTCTCTAATTCAGTGGGAGCTACAAGCTTTATGTCCTGTGTAGTAACCAAAATTATCTTCAAGATAATTACTTTCCAATTGTAGACACTTATGTTTTAAGGATAGCTATGGGCGTTTCCTTACTAAACAAAGTAAATTCTACATCTACTTGTTAAGTCTATGACACAAACCATATTGAATCATATAAACAAACCTGTGTAGTGTTGTTTATATACTACATGATATTGTTCCATGCACAAGTGGGAGAATTAGTTACTGTGTGCAAAGGAACAATACATAGAAATATGATTGAAGGATTATCTTAACTGCAAGATAAGAGATCTAAGTTCTAATAGGACTTATACATTTAATGTGTAAAATTATCTTATGTAGAACTTGTGTCAAGATTATAACAAATACTACTTTTATGTCTTAGGATATTCAAACTAAAGAAACATTTGAAATTACAATTTACGTCAGGGTGTAACTTGGCTAGATTGCAATGGAAGGGTGAACTACATGATTTCTTTACTAGCAGATCAACTGATGTAATGGAATTATGTGAGTTTGCAGGTTCTTAAATTGGATCGTTCATAAAATGACATAAGTAAATGGAGTAGAAAATTAACTTGAAATTACTATTGAAACCAAATGGTGGTGTTCACAAATACTTTAGTTATATATGTTTACATCTTCTGATAAACATGAAGTCTTTTAACTATTACAAGACTTATAATAAAGTAAGACGTTAACTTGTATGTTTTAAACAAGAAATCATTGAGTTATGATTTATAACGTATAGTGGGATTATAACTGTTATGTCTTTTGATTTGGTCAAAGAGTACTTGTGTTATAAATCATGCAATTGGCTTGGAAAATCTATTTCACCATTAACTTGATTTAGTTGGTAAATAGATAAGCCAAAAACGATATATTTATCTTAAATATTGTAAGAATGACTTACAAATGTTAATCCTAATGAAGTACATGATGTGTATGGTATGTTTAGTTAGGAGAATCAAACTCTTGTAATATTTATCTTTATCTAGCAGTACTTTGATTTAGTCAACAAGCAGCACCTTGAACAATAGCAGTACTTTGAACAATACTTTAATTATTTCAGCAGTACTTTGATTTTATAACCCAACATGCATTCCGCAGGCCCCTCTCTTTTCTACCACAAAATTCAAATGTTTATACATTTTTTCATACCATATTTTGTCATCCAAACATAAACAATCGTAATGATACACTTTTTCATATCCATTGTCATTCTACCCCATACGAAATCCGGCACATGTTAGAAAAACCAATGTTAAATGAAACCTGACTTAGAGATTTCATCACTGCGTGAAGCGCGGGTTTCTTTTTTTTAACCTTGTTTTCACTCATTTATTAATGATTATTGGGTTTTTCTAACATGTGCCCTTAGGCACATGATAAGAGTGGACCCGCGTGTCCTTTTTACTCAGGCATCCACAAAAAGTACACACCAAATATATCTTTTATTTGAAAAATGACAAGAACTCATAAAAAAACGACACAAGGTCCCACTTCTTAACATGCGCCTAAAGGCACAAGTTAGAAAACCCCAATTAACATTTGTTTTACACAACTAATAAACATTTGTGCTAAAATTTCTAAATTTAGATAGCTTGTTTTTTTTTATCAGTTCCTCTTTAAAATGTTTTTTTCCTAAGCACCGAAACAACAATTGTAAAAATGGGTTGAACCTATTGCACCATGATAGCGTCGTTTGTATGTATAATCATCTACAAAATACTTGAACGTTAGAGCAAAAAGTGAATTGAAATTTGTGTTTACAATCAATTAAAAGTGAACTGTCGTTGCAGGCGTTCAAACTTGGATTCGTTTCGATTCAATTTCACAGGAAAAAAGATGGCTTTTCACATAAAAAAAGATTGAAAAACCAAAACCATTCATGGATTTTCAAAAAAAAGAATTGATATAAAGGTTGAATATTGAATAATGTTATCTTGCGACATTTCAAAAGTTTAAATAAAAATTTATGCGGAAAGGTGTGATTGTCTTTTCCACCTTGTTCCGTTTCTACATTTCATTTCCTTTATGTTCTTTCTTTCAAACTACAAAACTTTCACATTCCTTCACTCTTATGTTGATGAAGGCATGTGTCTCTACCACTTTTATTGTGACCTGTTTTTTAGGTGCAATGGAACAAACAATAATTTGCGATTTTATAGATTGTATACGATGATATTTACGAAAAAAAAATGGGAGAAAAAAGAAGCTATGTCAAATGGGATATCGAGTTTGAAACTTTGTTTTTTGAGTTATTGCATATTAAAAGAAGCTGGTGATCTATATATATAATAAACAAAGGTTTTTTTGAAACCTTGCCATGTCATTTAAGCCACGTCACTAAAGCCACATCATTAAATCCATTTGCCATTGCAATTTTACTAATTAGCCCCTCATTAAAATTTTTATTTGACCAATGTTAATCAATTTCCGTTTTCCATCTTCTTAATTAAGGAATGTTATTAAATTTCAGTTATTGTCATATCTTTAAATTAAATAATACGAATTGGAGATCAAGTTAAACTTGGTTTTGAAATGGAAATCACATTAAACGAGCAAAGAAAAAAATGTCATATCTTTAAGCCCCTCATTAAGAATTTTATTTGACCAATGTTAAAATCAATTTCCTATTTTTACTATTCTATTTTGAAAATGTGAATGCTTCATTTGCAATCTTCACTACAAAGTATATTCTTGGTTTTGAATTGAAGATCACATTAAACGAGCAAAGAAAAAAAATCTCAGTTTGAAAATCCCTTCCTACGGGCTACTCATTATTCATTCATTTTGTTTTTAAATGAGCACGTTAATCGATTAAGGATATTTAACCACAATGCTCGATTAATGTATCTTCACTATCTTGATAGGAACATTGTGTTTACATGTAAGACTTCACCTTTGGTCCCTGTATTTGAAATTGAATATTTGTTCTATTTTCGAAACCCGGGTTTAGTTGTGTTTGACATCTCTAACCTCTAAGTTCGATAGCTCTTGCCCTCATTTGGAATTTGACATCTCTGATTCTACATTCATAAGTTAATCTTGCAAGTTTACTTGGTTTCCGATATATAAAGCTGGTGTTTATGATATGATACTTTAGTGTCATAATCAGATGTTTAAATTTATCATGTTGTGATTGTAACTAAAAGAGTAATTCGGTAATTCCAGTGTTGTTATTTCTCTTATCTATACTTCTATACTACTTTATAAAAAGTTTAGGACATTCTAAATATAGAAGTCTTAAAAATTTTAAGACAAAAAATATTTTCTTAAAAAGAAATTATCAAGCCATTAGTCAATGTTGTTCATCAATTCTTTTATATGCCTTTTAACATATAAAGATATGTTGTTATCATATAGATTGCAAAATTTTTGTTGCTTTATAGTGAATGCATAGATAGTAAAACCTTGTGTAATGGTAATTTGTTTCTAATTCACAATTGTTTCCCGTTCGCTATTCAAAACAACTTACATTCAAACCACTACACACCTGATACTAAAACTTCGGTGCGATGATGTCTAGATGGTTCAATATTATTAACGCTTGGCATACTTTATGCTTACTGTGAAAACTATAAATGGTCAATTCATTTTATTCGTTATTTATTGCGGGTCAAATGATGAAAAAAAAAAAAAAAAAAAAAAAAAACGCTTAACATACATTCAATCTTCACTTTTAAGGTCGGTTAAGTAACCATATTTTATGTTATTTACTGGTGACAAGCTCAACCCATTAGCTTATAAATGGGTCAACTCAAGACATTTTTTTATTTTTACGGGTCAAATTCGCTAAAAACAACTTACAAGGAAACTGGTCAATAGTTGGCAAAAGTTAATTTTATTGCAACTGCATACAACCTCAATTACTTCCAGCCTACTTTTCAACTGGGGGAAGCCATTAAGTTTATAAAAGGAAACATCAATACATCATATTGGATCTTTTTATGTTTATGAGAAGAAAGCTACTTAACGACTTTGTCACAAATGCATGGACATATGTTCAGTATGGATGTGAGCATGTTGTATCTATTCATGTAATTCGACACTCAAAAGGATAAAATAGACTTTATTATAGTGATTTATACATATTTTGGAATGCTAAATTTAAGTATGTATAACTCTTGCAACATCTGATGTATGCAAGGATCACCAATGAATATACATGTTTTGTACATTGTTTATCACGAAATGCTACAGAACATTTGATGTGCAAATTGTTGTGAAAATTTTCGCTTATTGTTTGATGATTAACATGTTTTTGCTATATTTGAATTGTTTATTTCAAAAGATTTATAAGCTACCTGTGATTTATCACGGATTTATAGGTTAGTTATATAATAAGGCTAGAGGAAAATTGTACTTGAGTAAGAAAAATGTAAAGATGTTCTTATTAATATTTATGTTTAACATTTTAATTGAAAACATGAACTTAATTTGTAGGCCAGGAACTACATTCGTCAAAAATGTATTAGATGTGACTTATTTTAGATAACGTAAAAAACATGAAGATCGAGAGAATAATCATAGCCTCTTATTTTTTTTTTAATAAAATGAGCTTGAAAACCCGCACGTTGCGGCGGAGTATTTGGCTTCCTTTTTTTTAATCCAGATGTGGTGGCATTAGTTTTTGTATCTTTTTGGGTATTTAAATTATGTTTGTTGGTTAAAAAAATGTTTTTGGGTTGTGGCAGAATTATAGTGTTATGGAGTCTATTATGGTATTAGTTTGACGTGAAATTAGTGGATTGTTTGATACATCTATGTGATTCATGTTTATAATGACTTTGTTCTGGAATTATATGACATTAAACTGGTGGATGGTGGATGTATATGTTCGATACATCTGTGTAAATTGTGATATTGGATCTTCTGATTTTAAATCGGCTGTGATGGTCATTTAGTCTGCATCCGTGTTTGATTTAGGGTGTATGTATGTTTATTACCACAGTAGTTTTGTTGGTTATCCATTGATCTCACAATCGAGAGAATTTCACCAAATGCTACAAACTTTTGTTAGTTGATGATGTTACTGATGTGTTGTACACCACTCTTTTTTTCCATCCACCACTAAATCATGTATAGCAGTGTTGTACTGTATGCATCACAGGTGTAATTTAGTGGTAGATGGCAAAAAGAAATGGTGTACAAATCACTTCCCTTCTCGAAAATATATAGGAGTTAACTGGTTATTTATTGTGTGGGACACCAGTTACATACAATGGTGAAATGGTTAGAAAATTTAAAGCTTATTGTGCGGTAGAACCGTACAATGGTTACAGTTTATAAGAATGCTATACAGACTGTTAAAATAAGAAATTTGTTATGTACAATGAAAAAATTCACAACATTCTTAAAGTTCGTTACATTTTTGTGCAATTATTGTTTATATATATCCGTGTTCTATTCCTGACGGGTTTTGGTTGAAAGAACGGGTTAAATTAAACCAACTCAACACGCGGGGTTTAACAATTGCTCATAATTCAACATTTCTATTTTAATTTTTTCAATATTTCATTTTTTTTAAATTGCTCATAATTAATTGTTTCAACATTTTTCTTTTAATTTCTATTTTTCTTTTCACATTTTACTTTCTTGACTTTTCACTTTGACCATTTATGTTTTATAGATAGTATAGATAGCCGATAAAATTACGCAAACAAATTTTCCTATCAATAAAAAACAAAAGTACGTAAGAAAGACAAATTTCGATTGAATAATGAGAGAGCTCAATTTTGACCAAAAACCAAATTTTAATGAGAGAGCTCAATTTCCATATGTGTTATGCTATGATATCTGTAGATCTTTATAAAATTTTATCACAATGACAAACATCTTAAATGTTAATGAAATATAAATAAGTAACAACATACGTACAATATTTAACACAAGTTACCATACTTCGAAAGTTCGAATATAGTTGATTCAAAAACTGAATTTAATTACAAAAAATGCATTTCGTCATTCTACACTAATGGAACTATGAATATAATTTGGTTCATGTCATGTCCTATGTTTTCCAGAGGCAACTTATTGCTACCTTTTATTATTTTGTATAGTGTAGTACTGTAGTAGAAGACTAGAAGTAGAAATGCATACATGGAGTTGGGTGCCACGTTGCCAATCCCCATCACACAACCTCTCCAAAATTTCAAACTAATCTCTACTGTCCAATTTCACCCTTTGAGAATCAACGTCCCACATTTCCAATCCACACCACCACCTCTCCACCTAGGGCTGTAAACGAACCGGACGAACACAAACGGAGCCCTGTTCATGTTCGTTCATTTAATTTTAACCGGACAAATAAACGGACACGGACGCTTAAAAGGATAAATTTTCTTGTTCATGTTCGTTTATTAAGAAAATGAGTTGTTCATGTTTGTTTATGTTCGTTCATTAAGACACTAAACAAACGCTAAAAGAATATAAACGATCGAACATAGATGAAAATAGACAAACAAATATAAACTTTATTGAATTCTTCACAATATATTGTTTTATAAGTGTTGTTTTGTTTAAACAAACCAATTTTTAAAATTATAAAATTAAAAGATATGATATATGAACATAAATAGCTAAATGAACATAAACGAACGTTCACGAACGCATAATCGGACGTTCACGAACACAAACGAACGGACGAGACTTGTGTTCATGTTCGTTCATTTAACTAAACGAACGTAAAATATTGTTCAAGTTCGTTCGTTTAATAAACGAACGAACATAAACGAACTTTTTACCGAACGGTTCATGAAATGTTCACTGAACGTTCAGTTCGTTTACGGTCCTATCTCCACCAATTACACCACACCTTTTTTTTTCCCTATATAAAAGCAAACCAACCCAACCCGCTTTTTTGTCATTTTTCTAAAATCATCGGGTGATAAACTTGAGCTAAAGAAATCTGTGTTGGTCCTCATGATTGTGAATCAAACATGCAAATAATATTGTAATACTTGATTTCTTTTGTTCACGTTTTTCACCGGATGACACGATGCCATTCTAAAAATGTTATTTCAATCTTAGCCAGATTTTCTGTTCTTTAACTACACTAATGATTTCCTTACTGATTCCCTAGCCAAATCTCGGTGATTCGGTTTTATAAGCAATATAACATCATCAGATTATCCATTGTTTCATTCATGTTGATACCAAAAAAATTGAATAAACAGAATGATGATTTTAACCTGGTCTCAAAGGTATTTCGCCATGCTTAAATAACAAAAACCAAATAGGCAAATAGCACAAAGAAACAGCAGATAATATTCAAATCCCAAGATTAAATTACTCAAAGAGCAATTCATCAAAACCAAAAATCATCAAAACAGAAACTAACAATCCAAAGCCCAAAATCAAGTCAGTCTTTTACCGTCTTACTAACCAACCAACCAACCACAAACTAACAACCTTCCTGTAAGTTTTAACGGATAAAAATTAATGAATATGTCCGGACTCGAACACGAGACTTCGGGATTGCACACTTTACGTATGAGTTTCAATTAATAATAATTATTGTATTAGTTACGAATAATTATTAAATTCACGAAATAAGCACTTAACGGTACCTAGCGACCATTAGATGAAAAGGCAAGAAGGATCTAGAGATCCCTCTTGGGCTAGGATCGGCCAAACACCCCTATCCCACATCGCCTGGAATAGGGAATGCTACAAGGTTGGGATTGTATAAATACATGGCCTCATGTATTCATTCATCTCATCCCTTGGTTTACAAAGCAAGCCAATTTCTCCTAGTCCCTCTTTGAGTTACTGCGATTGAAAGCATTCCCAGTGGGTGAGCATTCAATTGCGAAGACTCATTAGTAGTGCTTGCTTCGTGAATCAAGAACCTAGCTTTTCTATTGAAACGCTATTAGTACGTGTGTGTGAGAACGAAGATTTAGCATACTTTTGCTAAAGGTGTTTTCGCCCCATTCGACTTCTCTTAGTCGATCCCTATATTCTCTCTCCTAGGGTTTATAAGTTCTTGTTCTTGGAAGCAATCAAGAGGTACGCATTTCCTTTTATGTTTGGTTAATTAATTACTTGTATTTGATCTTTTCCGCTGCGTACTCTTAGATGTTTATGTGTTTATGTCTTTTATATTATTCACATATTCCAACACTTCCAACCTTCCAACTTCACAACAACCTTTGCTTTCAGAGTTTCCGGAGACTCCAACAACTGAAGAACCTCAATCTGATCCACCTCCAGTCACCTTTTCTGTAGCTTCAGGCTCTAGCTGTTCCCCCACAGGGCACGGATTCTCTCTCAGCATCTACAAATTGTATCACAAGAATTAGTACCCAAAGTGAGATTGTAAATGAGTTACAAGTAAGTTAGATGAATGGTCCTTGTCATTTTCTCAAAACTAATATATATTGACTCAAATACCATATAAGGTTAGCATATCATGTTATACAACACATGTCTAACCTATCTTGTCAAAGTATACACTTGACATGTGAATCGAGATGGAGCCTAAAAAAATGAGGTGCTGGATACTAGAGCATCATCCACAAACAAAAACATACATTTTTTAGGGGAAAACTTACATGTCAAGTTGTCAACTATTGAGTTTGAATGACCTATATGACAGAAAGACTAGGCATAAGACCTGGAGTTGTTGTTTTCACACTTTCGTGAATAATGGTGCCACATAATCTCACGTAATGAGTAGTCAGATGGCATGTGTTTATTTTATTTGAGGTGCAAGAGAAAAAATCTAAAATGTTGTTGTTATTTATCATGTTGACATGTTGTATGATTCATGATAGTTTTCATCCATGCATATGAAAAAAAAAAAAAAAAAAAAAAAAAAAAAAAAAAAAGGTAAATCTTACTTGAAATTCCAATGCTTCCTCAAGCCTATCGATTATGGTGTCCATTGTACGGCGGTCCCGTGGATTGAGACTAATGCACTCATATGCAACATATTTAAATATATGGAAAGAACGGTGATCCATTTCATCTTTGATAGAAGGATCAACCAACATTTCCAGTCCATCATCAAAGTAGCGTCTTACCAGATTTATCAAAAATTGTGGCTCATCACCTTTTTCAATCGCCTTTTCATAATAAGCCAACAACCCAGTCAACATCTCAAATAGTACCACGCCTAAGGAGTACACATCCGACTCTTTTTGGAGCATACCGCTTTCATGGTATTGGGGATCCATGTAAAACCGGGTACCTGCTGCTTTTGTATAGAGCTTGCTTAGTGGCTTATCTGTGGAACCTGATTTTGACAAACCAAAATCGCAAATTTTGGCTTCCAATTTATCGTCCAACAAAATATTTCCGCTCTTTACGTCTCTGTGTATAACTCTATTGTTCTCCCCAAGACCCCAGTGGAGGTAGTCGAGTCCCTGTGCTGCTCCTATGCACGTGACCAGTGACATAATTAGAAAATAAAATGATCTGATGCACAAAATTTTCTGTGCTATAGTATAATAATAGGCAAAGACTAAAAAAAAAGCAATATTAGTTGAAATAATTAGATTTTACAGGAATTAGGTTTACTTTTTATCTGCTAACAAATGTTTCGGGCAATGCATTTACGAAAATTTATTATTTTTAATAAAAATTAGCATTACGAATAAAAATTTCACCGAGATTTGGTGACACCACGAGACCCCTTACTTCCGTCACCGCTCGTGGCTTCACATTTTCTTATAGTTTTACTTTTTGTCTTCTCTTTGACGTATAAGGGTAAGAAGATGAGGTACAAAAATTTATGATTACCAAAATGAAAAAATGTGTAACTATGCTATTATTTATTTATAGTTATATATTTTATGTTACTTAAATCATACACAATTGCGTGTAGTAAACGTCTAGCGTGGAAGGTGCCTCTGCAAGCTGTCATAAAATTAAAAAACAAAAAGAGAAAATGACATTTAAACATTGACTTCGGTTATTTAACACTTGTATAAGAGTTCGATACTTTTCTTGTTATGCAAAACTCAACATTAGTTTATGTTAGATAATAATCACAACCTTTGACGCTTAGCGTTCACATTTTCATCAATGTATTTTGCTAAAAGAAAGTAACGCAAAATAGATTAGAAGGACAAACTTATTATTCAAAATACAATAAAAGAGTAAAGTTGCAATTAGTCTTTTAAAAAACTTTAATTTCATTTAACAACCTTTAAAAAATAAAATAATAATATAACCACTAATAAATGAGTGAAAACTAGGTTAAAAAACCGGGGCTTCACGAAGTGATGGAATCTCTAAAAGTCAGGTTTTAACCCTTTATGTTACAGAGTATTATTCAGTTGTTATAAACATTTGTTTTACACAACTAATTAACATTTGTGCTCAAATGTATAAATTTAGATAACTTGTTTATTTATTTATTTATTTATTAGTTCCTCTTTAAAATGTTTGTTTTCTAAGCACCAAAACAACAATTGTCAAAATGGGTGGTTGAACCTGATGTAATCTAACAGTTGCACGATGATAGCTGCGTTTGTATGTATAATCATCTACAAAATCTTGAACGTTAGAGCAAAAAGTGAATTGAAATTTGTGTTTACAATCAATTAAAAGTGAACTGTCATTGCAGGCGTTCAAACTTGGATTCGTTTCGATTCAATTTCACAGGAAAAAAGATGGCTCACATAAAAGAAATTGAAAAAACCAAAACTATTCATGGATTTTCACATAAACAAAATTGATATAAACGCTGAATGATGTTATCCTGTGACATTTCAAAAGTTAAATAAATTATGGGGAAAGGTATAGTATGATTGTTTTTTTCCACCTTCTGCCGTCTCTACATTTCATTTCCTTTATGTTCTTTCTTTCAAACTACAACACCTTCACATTCCTTCACTCTTATGTTGACGAAGGTGTGTGTCTCTACCACTTTTATTGTGAGCTGTTTTTTGGTGCAATGGAACAAACAATAATTTGCGATTTTATAGATAGTATACGATGATATTTACGGAAAAAAATGCGAGAAAAAAGAAGCTATGTCAAATGGGATATCGAGTTTGAAACTTGTTTTTTGAGTTGTAGCAGATTAAAAGAAGCTGGTGATTATACAATAAGGCTAGAGGAAAATTGTACTTGAGTAAGAAAAATGTAAAGATGTTCTTATTAATATTTATGTTCAACATTTTAATTGAAAACATGAACTTAATTTGTAGGTCAGGAACTACATTAGTCAAAAATGTATTAGATGTGACTTATTTTAGATAATGTAAAAAACATGAAGATCGAGAGAATAATCATAGCCACTTATTTTTTAATAAAACGAGCTTGGAAACCCGCACGTTGCGGCAGAGTATTTGGCTTCCTTTTTTTTAATCCAGATGTTGTGGCATTAGTTTTTGTATCTTTTTGGGTATTTAAATTATGTTTGTTGGTTAAAAAAATGTTTTTTGGGTTGTGGCAGAATTATAGTGTTATGGACTATGGAGTCTATTATGGTATTAGTTTGACGTGAAATTAGCGGATTGTTTGATACATCTATGTGATTCATGTTTATTAATGTTGATAGATCATTGTAGATTCAGTTTTGATATGCGTATAGTAGATAATGAGTTTGTTCTGGAATTATATGACGTAAAACTGGTGGATGGTGGATGTATGTTTGATACATCTGTGTAAATTGTGATATTGGATCTTCTGTTTTTAAATCAGCTGTGATGGTCATTTAGTCTGCATCCGTGTTTGATTTAGAGTGTTTTGGAGTGTATATATGTTTTATTACCACAGTAGTTTTGTTGGTTATCCATTGATCTCACAATCGAGAGAATTTCACCAAATGCTACAAACTTTTGTTAGTTAATGATGTTACTGATGTGTTATACTAATAAATGTATGGCAAATTACCTGAAAATGTATTTAACTTACCACTATCATTGTATGTAGCCTTTTTTTTTTTTTTTTTTTTTTTCCCAATCTGTCAATGAACTTGCAAAATCCGTTCATTGCGTGTAGCGGTGACCTATTTGACCTGCTGGGCAGGTTAAACTAACGATCGTTAGGTTTATCATTGCAATATTAGTCCTTTAGACTAACGATCATTTATAATGGCTACATACAATGACAAAAAATAACAAGTTAGACGACTTTTATTATTTTTAAAATTTACGTACGTTTTTTACACGTTTTTGCACACATTTTTATACACCTTTTTATACACGTTTATTCACACGTTTTTATACATGTTTTTATACGGATTTTTATACACACATTTGTATACACGTTTTTATGCACGTTTTTAAAATATTTCAATACATACATTTTTATACGTTTTCGTCTGTTTTTTTACGTTTTCGTTTTTTTTTTATGTTTTCACACGTTTTTTTACGTTTTTGACAATTTTTTACGTTTTCGTCCGTTTTTTACATTTTCGTCCGTTTTTTACGTTTTCGCCCGTTTTTTACGTTTTCGACCGTTTTTTTATGTTTTCGTCAGTTTTTTACGTATTCGCCCGTTTTATTACGTTTTCATCAGTTTTTTACGTTTTCGCAGTGTTTACGTTTTTGTCCGTTTTTTTACCTTTTGGTCTGTTTTTTACGTTTTCGCCCTTTTTTTACGTTTTCGTCTATTTTTATACGTTTTCGTCTGTTTTTTTACGTGTTCGCTGTTTTTTTACGCTTTCGCCCGTTTTATTACGTTTTCGCCTGTTTTTTTACGTTTTCGTCTGTTTTTTTTACGTTTACGCACTTTTTTTACATTTTCGTTTGTTTTTTTACGTTTTCGTCTGGTTTTTTATATTGTAGCCCGTTTTTTATGTTTTCGTCCCTTTTTTACGTTTTCGCCTATTTTTTTTATCTTTTCGTCCGTTTTCTTACGCTTACGCCCATTTTTTTACGCTTTAGCTCGTTTTATTACGTTTTTGCCCTTTTTTTTACGTTACGTAAAAAAAAGGGCGAAAACGTAAAAAAAACAGACGAAAACGTAAAAAAACGGATGAAAACGTAAAAAAAAGGGCGAAAACGTAAAAAAAAAGGACGAAAACATAAAAAATTGACGAAAACATAATAAAACGGGCAGAAACGTAAAAAACAGATGAAAACGTAAAAAATAGGGCGAAAACGTTAAAAAAATGGGCGAAAACGTAAAAAAACAGACGAAAATGTATAAAAATGTATACGAAAACATAAAAAAAGGGCGAAAACGAAAAAAACGGATGAAAATGTTAAAAAAACCGGGCGAAAACGTAAAAAAAAGACGAAAACGTATAAAAATGTATGTATTGAAATATTTTAAAAACGTGTGTAAAACCGTGCATAAAAACGTGTGTATAAAAACGTGTATACAAATGTGTGTATAAAAATCCGTATAAAAACATGCATAAAAACGTGTATAAAAACGTGTGTATAAACGTGTATAAAAATGTGTATAAAAACGTGTATAAAAATGTGTGCAAAAACGTGTAAAAACGTACATAAATTTTAAAAATAATAAAAGTTATCTAACTTGTTACTTTTTGTCATTGTATGTAGCCATGATAAACGATCGTTAGTCTAAAGGACTAACATTGCAATGATAAATCTAATGATCGTTAGTTTAACCTGCCCCAGCAGGTTAAACAAGTCACCGCTACACGCAATGAACGGATTTTGCAAGTTCATTGACAGATTGGGGAAAAAAAAGAAGGCTACATACAATGGTAAAAAGTGGCAAGTTAAATACATTTTCAGGTAATTTGCCCAATAAATGTATGTTCCAAATTCCATTTGATGTAACATACTTTCTCAAAAATATAGGAGTTAACTGGTTACTTATTTTGTGGGACACCAATTACATACAATGGTGAAATGGTAAGAAATTTAAAGCTTATTTTGTGTAGAACAGTAATGGTTACAGTTTATAAGAATGCTATACAGATTGTTAAAATAAGAAATTTGTTATAAACAATGAAAAAATTCACAACGTTCTTAAAGTTCGTTACATTTTTGTGCAATTATTGTTTATATATATCCATGTTCTCTTCCTGAAAGTAGAAGTTACAAGTTTGCGTATTCTTTGATGCTTATTAAACTATGCTAAACAATTACCTTATAGGGCCTGCCAGCTTTTGATGAGGCAATTGCCGAGTTGGACACCTTAAGTGAGGAATCATACAAAGACAGCACCTTGATCATGCAGCTGTTGAGAGATAACCTCACTCTCTGGACTTCCGATTTGCCTGAAGATGGAGGTAATATTTCACATATTCGGATATTATGTTGGTTTCAAATAATAATTTAGAATGTCCCAAAAAGAGTAACATTTTTGTATAAAAAAATGTACGGTTGAATTTGATCATATTGATCAGGATCTGCATTCATAATAAATTGTAGAACACGCAATTTACATGGAAACAAATAGATGCACATGGGCGGTTTTGGGCCGGCGCACCATCAGCAACCGAGCCGGGCCCAACCCACTAAGGGGCACTAAAAATTTTTATACCCATTATATGTACTAGGCCCAACCCATTTTTTTTATTTTGTAGAAGTAATACTTTTGTTGCAAGAATGATTTTTGTTCGTATTTTTGGCTTTTCGTACTTGATTATGGTATATGGATATTATAATGTAGGGGCACTATTTTTTTTTTTTTTTTTTTTTTTTTCGTGCCGGGCCTAACTTTTTTTTGACGTTCTCAGCACCGCCCCTGTAGATGCATACTCACTCCTCTTAAAATCGTATAATGCCAAAGTAGACCCACGGTTAGTTTAATCTAAGTGTTTAAAGCCATAATCAACTATCTAAATACCCCTATTTACATAGCTTTACAGAAGTGCTACATTATTAATGTTAGTGAGATATTTAAAGACAGCTCATGGTTTCATCAAATATTAGGATATGGTTTTGTGTATACGTAGAATCTATATAACAGTTGCATGTTTTACTGTAGGAGATGAGAACCCTAAAAGCGAAGAGGCAAAACCAACCGAACCAGAGGTAAGCACCTTTATATTTGTGTTGGCCCGTGTGTTGATATGCTAATTGCGATCTATTTACTTATAATGGGTCGATTTGTTATAAAATTGTATAAATATATTTTTTATAATTAATAAATCTAAAACTGGACCGCAGCAGAAGCAGTGATGATGAAGTTCTTACCAAGTGTCTAAGAAGTTGGTATGTCTTTTTAAGAATGGAATGGATCTTTGCTTTGTCACTCAACCTTTATTCTAGCTCCTTATGGATTATTTGTAGTCTTTATTTTGTCGAAAGCAGCCAAATTTCTTTTATGGAAATGATTTATATGCATACATAATTTTTGTGTATACATCATTTTAGTTTGTTATCCTATTCTTACAGATTAAAATATAGTTGATATAATAATTACACAAACAAATTTTCCTACCAATAAAATTAAATTAAATTAAAAAAAAAAAAAAAAAAAAAAAAAAAAAAAAAAAAAAAGTACACAAGACAAAATTCCGATTGACCGATGAGAGAACTCAATTTTACAATAGAGCTTTCTCGTTGATCCAATTTGGTTTTGCCAAAGGCCAAATCTTCAATTTTGTGGGTTCTCTTATTGTAAAAAAGATATTTGTTAAAACATTGAAGGGTTTATGTTAGCCGCAATTGCTTTTATTCAAGGGAGGTATATATTGGATGGTATCCTCATTGCAAATGAAACTGTGGACTATATGAAAAAGAAAAAGAAGAGGGGTTTGATACTAAAGGTTGATTTCGAGAAAGCGTACGATTGTATTAACTGGAAATTTTTGATTGATATTATGAAGCGAATGAATTTTGGAGATAAATGGTGTAAACGGGTTGAAGCATGTTTAACATCGTCATCCATGTCTATTTTGGTAAATGGGTCTCCCACGAATGAGTTTAGACCAGAGAGGGGGGTCAGACAAGGAGATCCACTATCTCCTTTCTTATTCATTTTAGCGGCCGAAGGTTTAAATGCTATTGTATAAGAAGCGGTCACAAAGGGTATTTTTAAGGGAGTGTCAGTAGGGAATGACGAGTTATCTATTTCCCATCTTCAATACGCTGATGACACAATATTTTTTGGGGAGTGGGATAGAGTTAATGGGCAAAACTTAATGTGTATATTGAAATGTTTCGAGGAAGCTTCAGGACTAAAAGTAAATTTAAATAAAAGTAGATTGTATGGTCTAGGGGTTTCGTCGGGGGAAGTGGAAGATATGGCACGTCATATTTGTTGTAGCGTGGGGGACTTTCCATTTGTGTATTTGGGGCTTCCGATTGGAGCAAACACAAGGCGAGTTAGTACTTGGAGACCTGTAGTTGAAAAGTTGAAGAAGAGACTATCTGAATGGCGAGCTAAAACGATGTCATTTGGTGGAAGGTTGACGTTGATTAAATCGGTTCTTGGTAGTTTGCCGTTGTATTATTTCTCGATGTTCCGTGTGCCTTCTTGTGTGATTAATCAACTCGAGAGTATTAGGAGAGATTTTTTTTGGGGTGGGTCGGGTGAGAGCAAAAAAATTTCATGGGTCAAATGGGACAATGTTATTTCTTCATATGGGTTGGGTGGGTTAAATATTGGTTCTTTGAGGGCAAAAAATTGGGCTTTAGTGGGAAAATGGTGGTGGAGGTTTTGGGTGGAATGTGACGCACTTTGGGTGAAGGTGATTAGGAGCATTCATGGTAGAGATGGGGGATTAACGGGTGGGGAAGTTCTTAGAGATGGCAATAGCAGGGGGGTTTGGAATGACATAGTTAGGGTAGGCCTTGATATTGATCAAGTAGGTATTGAGTTTACGTCATCTATTGTTAAGAAGGTGGGGTGCGGGAATAATACGACTTTTTGGATAGATAGGTGGGTAGGAAATCATAGATTATGTGATATATTCCCTAGGTTATTTCATTTAGATAGGTGTAAGGAGGCTAAGGTGGGAGATAGGGGTACTTGGGACAATGGGGGCTGGTCATGGGTATGGGATTGGGTGAGGGAACCAAGAGGTAGAGGATGTGGTGATTTAGAGAAGATGCTAGGGATGTTAAATGATATTAATTTGTCACATGATTGTAGGGATTCTTGGAGATGGACACTTAGTCAAGACAATAAGTTTACAGTTAAGGCTCTTGCAAGATTGGTGGACGAGAAGCGGCTTCAAACGGATCACTTGGGTCATGAGACAATGTGGAATAAACTTGCTCCAAAGAAGGTGAATGTTTTTGTATGGCGAGTTTTGAAAGGAAGACTACCGGTTGTTACCGAGCTTGATAAGAGAGGTATTGACTTGCATACTCTTTTATGTTCTTGTTGTGGAAATAATGTGGAAACAATCAATCACTCCATGGTATTTTGCGATATGGCTTGGAGAGTTTGGGAGAAAGTATTTAGCTGGTGGAAGTTTGGTAGTGTAGACGTGTTTATCATAAGTGAGTTATTTAGACACAACGGTATCGGTTCACAAACTAAGGAAAACAAAGCATTGTGGCAAGTAGTGATTTGGGTGACTGGTTATTTCCTTTGGAAAGAGCGTAATAATCGGGTCTTTCGCGAGAAAATAGCAAGCACAAACAAGATTTTTCAAGATATTCAATTGAAGAGCTTTCAATGGGTTTCGAGACGGTCTGATAAGTATTCTTGGTGCTGGCAACAATGGCTTCGAGAACCCTTCAAATGCAACTCAAACAGTGCAGCTGTGCAGTAGCATAGTTCAGTTTTGGGAGTTGTGTCTTGATGGGCAAAATAAAATGCGTCAGTGGATTGCTAGTTTAGGTGTGGAGCCTTGGGCTTTATTTAATGTTTGGTGTTCTATGGTATATTGTAATGTGAGGCTGCTAGTGTGACTGTGGCATTTTAGTTTCTTGTTCTTATTCTTCCTGTCCTCTTGTTGGGAGAGTTTGAACAAGATATGGCTCAGGTTGTTCTCATGAGCATATGTTGTCTTTGTCTTTGTCTTTGTTTCTTTGTTGTTCAATATATTTCAGTTGCCTTCCAAAAAAAAAGTACTACGTATATCTTATGATGTGTTATGCTATTTAGATCTTTATAAAATTTTATCACAGTGACAAACATCTTAAATGTTCCTAATATAAAAAAGTAACAACATAAGTACAAATATTTAACCCAAGTTACCATACTTACAATATACTTGATTTAGAGACCGAATGTAATTACCAAAGGCCTCGGCCCAACAATATGTGAGTGGCCAATCAACCTAAATATTGTGGGTTCAAGTCTTGTTATATTAGAGACATGTGAGATAGAATTTGTAAGATAATGGCTGTATTTGTCGGTTTTGTTTCCTGTGGTTCTTGTGCCTCTTGCGTTATGTCTTGGATTTGTCCCTGTTTGTTTTGTTCTGAACCTCTTTTGCTTGTTCTTTTTTGGTCTTGGAGCCTTGTTTAATACATTAGCCTTTCAAAAATAAAAAATAATAATAATAATAATAATAATAATAATAATAATAATAATAATAATAATAATAATAATAATAATAATAATAATAATAATAATAATAATAATAATAATAATAATTAGTGAGATAATGTAGTAAAGAGTTGCCGTTCTAAAAAAAATGCATTTTTAATTTTTTTAGTCATTCTTGCTCAAAAAAATTTTTTTAGTCATTCTACACGTATGAAACTATGAACATAATTTGTTCCTCTTATGTCTTCTGTTATACATAATACAGTACCACACCTTTTTTCCTATATAAGCAAACAAACCCCACCCCGTTTTCCTTGTCATTTTTCTAGAGTTATGACACTCGTTGTTAGCTTTATAGAAGTGATGGTCATTTATGATTATGAACCTTATTTACTTGTAATGGCTATGGTGGGCTTAGGAACTCATATAAGCTAATATGTTACTTGTAATAGGTTAGTTCAAGTCCAATACAAACCAAGCACACCAAGGCCCAAACTGGCCATCCTTGTAACCTTATAAACGCCTCACCCTCGTTCATTTGAAGGTGTGAGTGCAAGTTTAGTGCATGTAATAAACTAATATCACCTTAGTTCTTCATCCTAACTCCTTTCCACCTCTCTCTCTCTCTCTCTCTCTCTCTCTCTCTCTCAAACTTCTAAAACATACATTTGTCGGATTGATCACTATGTAAGAGACCTTACACTCGTCCAGGCATCATCGTCGTATCACCGGTGATAAATGTGAGCTAAAGAAATCTGTGTTGGCTGTACCCGCCAACGGCTACCTCATGATTAATCTATCATGCAAATAATCATGTAATACGTACCCGATTTCTTTAGATCAAGTTTGTCACCGGATGATGATATGATGCCATGCTAAAAATGTTACTACGTGTTTCACTAGAACAACATCAGATTATACATTGTTTCATAACCAAATCTCGGTGATTCTGTTTTATATGCAATAGAACAACATCAGATTATCCATTGTTTCATACATGTTGATACCAAAAAAATTGAATAAACAGAATGATGATTTTAACCTGGTCTCCAAGGTATTTCGCTACGCTTAAGTCACTTTACGCGTAGCCCATGTCGGTCATTGATCTCTTGTGTTACTTTGCTAAAATAACAAAACCAGATAGGCAAATGGCACAAAGAAACAGCAGATAATATTCAAAACCAAAAATCTTCAAAACAGAAAATAACAATCTGAAACCCAGGTAAATCAAATAAGGCTTGTAATGTCGAATCATAAACTCAGGAAAAGAAAATAAAAATATAAAAATACAAAGCCCAAAATCAAGTCAGTCTTTTACCGTCTTACTAACCAACCAACCACAAACTAACAACCTTCCAACTCCATAGCAACCTTTGCTTTCAGAGCTTCGGGAGACTCCAAAATATTGGGTTAATCCCAATCTACCCGTTTTCTACCCATTTAGAGGGTCAAACCCAAAAGTCAAAGTCAACCATAAAAAAGTCAACTCGCTGGAATAACTGCCAAATAGCAGTTACAAACAAAGGGACATGACTGTTGGTTCTGCCGAACCAACACAACTCTTATTTTGTACCTTTTCATTTCTTATAAATAGATTAGAACTTGTAATCGATTACAATGATGACACTTTTATAGAAATAGAGATTATTTCATATTTTGGTATATTTNATTATACATTGTTTCATAACCAAATCTCGGTGATTCTGTTTTATATGCAATAGAACAACATCAGATTATCCATTGTTTCATACATGTTGATACCAAAAAAATTGAATAAACAGAATGATGATTTTAACCTGGTCTCCAAGGTATTTCGCTACGCTTAAGTCACTTTACGCGTAGCCCATGTCGGTCATTGATCTCTTGTGTTACTTTGCTAAAATAACAAAACCAGATAGGCAAATGGCACAAAGAAACAGCAGATAATATTCAAAACCAAAAATCTTCAAAACAGAAAATAACAATCTGAAACCCAGGTAAATCAAATAAGGCTTGTAATGTCGAATCATAAACTCAGGAAAAGAAAATAAAAATATAAAAATACAAAGCCCAAAATCAAGTCAGTCTTTTACCGTCTTACTAACCAACCAACCACAAACTAACAACCTTCCAACTCCATAGCAACCTTTGCTTTCAGAGCTTCGGGAGACTCCAAAATATTGGGTTAATCCCAATCTACCCGTTTTCTACCCATTTAGAGGGTCAAACCCAAAAGTCAAAGTCAACCATAAAAAAGTCAACTCGCTGGAATAACTGCCAAATAGCAGTTACAAACAAAGGGACATGACTGTTGGTTCTGCCGAACCAACACAACTCTTATTTTGTACCTTTTCATTTCTTATAAATAGATTAGAACTTGTAATCGATTACAATGATGACACTTATATAGAAAATAGAGATTATTTCATATTTTTTGGTATATTTTGATTTAAAGATCCGTAAATTGGGCCAACAATTGGTATCAGAGCCAACATCATCATATACCAAGGGTTCTATATTTTGCCCTGAATCGAAGAACAATTCCCAGAAAAACGACTCGGTGTATTTTTTTCTGCAAACATATCATTCGAACCACAATCAAACCAAAATAATCATTTTGTGATTCGGAAAAACACTTTTAATTCAAAGCCGCCTCGTAACATAGTTACCGGCAACTAAGAAAAGGTTTTTCAATTAATTTGCAAATTTTTTTTCTTTCGATTTTTTTTTTACCGAGAGTAGAAAACATCACAAGGGAACAAAAGGTTTTGTTTTTTCATCAAACAAAACACTAATTCGATTCAGAAACAAAGAACCAAACATCGAGAGGATAACGATAGTCATCAGAAAAGGGGCAAATTAAAGTGATTCACAACAAGGAACAACCACACCTGTTCGTTGAGGAATCAAGCCCAGAACACCAAATTGAATCATCAATTGACTCAATTTTTAATCTCCAATCATCCATTTCTTACACGGTCAGAAAACCCTAATTCAACGAAACCCTAGGTTTCATCTTTTGGGAATATTAGTGCTCGCGAAGAACACATCATACCGGAGAAGAACAAGGACGGTCAACCAAGCCTTATTACTGGCGGTCAACCATCAGGAGAAACCAAAAAAAAGAGGAGCGTTTTTTTAAGTCTCAAAAGAGACGTGTTTTATCTCAGAAGTAGAGAGAAGAAAAAAGAGGCGCAAAGTATTTTAGGGCATCACCAAAGGAACCAACAATATAAAAGGGCTACGGGTTTAATAACCCCCCAGGTTCCAAAATTCGCAAATACAACCCTCCACTTTTATTTACTTCTTATATAGTATATTTACATTTGATATATCATATAAGGGTATAGGAAAAGATACTTCTTAATTTTAAGTTAGTATTTTCCAAGGATTGTTAGAAATATAATAACCTAGTGATTACATTGCTTATTATATTATTAGGAATAATTTTAAGGAAAAATTAACCTTAGGTTATTCATCTTAGAATATAAAATCTCCAAGGATATTTTTGGATTAAAACTAAATCCTATAGAGTTTTGCTTGTCATTTTTTGACACAAAACATTAGAAGCACGCTAGATTTCTTTTAACACACCCCGTGTTAGAATTTTTTAGGAGATTAACTTGTCATTTTCATTAACAAATGACTAAAGATGGTGGAGATGGAAATAAGGAGGTTAGTATACCTAATACTACCCCTCAATTCCAATGCCCGATATTAAAACCCGCGAATTACTCATCATGGGCAATTCGAATGCAAATCATTTTAGAAGCAAATGGGTTATGGGAAACAATAGAGCCGTTAGATACAACTAAATCCGATAAGAAAAAGGAGAAAACCGCTATTGCATACATTTACCAAGCCTTACCCGAAGATCAATTACTTCAAATAACAAAGCACAAAACCCCGAAAGCAATATGGGATGCTTTGAAAACTAGACACTTAGGCGAAGAAAGAGTACAACAAGCCAGACTTCAAACACTCAGATCTGAACTTGAGTTGTTACATATGAAGGAAGATGAAACAATAGACACCTTTACAGGAAAACTCACAACTCTTGTAAACAAAGCCGCTAGTCTAGGACACGAAATAAAAGATCAAAATTTAGTGAGGAAATTACTAAATGTTGTACCTGATAGGTATCTGCAAATAGTTGCATCTATAGAAAAATATNGCTTAAGGTTTCCAAAAGTTAGGTTTTGGCTTAGAAAGCTTCACACCTCCGATTGGCTTAGGTTGAGACGAAGAAGCCACATTTTTCCCCTTGTTCTTACGATTCCTTACCTCTTTGAAGCCCTCATCATTCTTATCCACCTGAATCGATGCATTAGTAGCCATATTAGTATCCTTATGAGCAACCTCTTTCACTTGTTTTGGACACTCACTAAAGCCACATTCTTCCCCTAGAGGGCACAGATACTCTCCCGAACCTCGGTCTGATCCATCTCCAGTCACCTTTGCTATAGCTTCAGGCTCTAACTGTTCCCCTAGAGAGCACGGATTCTCTCCCAGCATCTACAAATTGTATCACAAGAATTAGTACCCAAAGTGAGATTGTAAATGGGTTAGAAGTAAGTTAGATGAATGGTCCTTGTCATTTTCTCAAAACTAATATATATTGACTCAAATACCATATAAGGTTGGCGTATCATGTTATACAACACATGTCTAGCCTATCTTGTCAAATTTATATACTTGACATGTGAATCGAGACGGAGCCTAAAAAGTGAGGTGTTGGATACTAGAGCATCATCCACAAACAAAAACATACATTTTTTAGAGGAAAGTTACATGTCAAGTTATCAACTATTGAGTTTGAATGACCTATATACAGAAAGAGCAGGCATAAGACTTGAGTTGTTTGTTCTCACACTTTCGTGAATGGTGCCATNAAAAAAAAAAAAAAAAGCTGAAAATAGCAATCACTAAAACTTACTTGAAATTCCAATGCTTCCTCAAGCCTATCGATTATGGTGTCGATTGTAGGGCGGTCCTTTGAATTGAGACTAATGCACGCATATGCAACATATTTAAATGTATGGAAAGAACGGCGATCCATTTCATTTTTGATAGAAGGATCAACTAACATGTCCAGTCCATCATCAAAGTAGCGTCTTACCAGATTTATTAAAAATTGTCGTTCCTCACCTTTTTCAATCGCCCTTTTATAATAAGCCAGCATCCCAGTCAACATCTCAAATAGTACCACACCTAAGGAGTACACATCCGACTCTTTTTGGAGTATACCGCTTTCATGGTAGAGAGGATCTATGTAATATGGGGTACCTGCTTCTTTTGTGTACAGCTTGCTTTGTGGCTTATCTTTGGGACCTGATTTTGACAAACCAAAATCGCAAATTTTGGCTTCCAAGTTATCGTCCAACAAAATATTTCCACTCTTTATATCTCTGTGTATAACTCTATGGTACTCCCCAAGACCCCAGTGGAGGTAGTCGAGTCCCTGTGCTGCTCCTATGCAAATCCTGAGGCGCTCTACCCATGTTAGGCTACGTCGCTTCTTGTCTAGGACGTCCGCAAGATAATCTTCCAAGCTACCATTACTAGCATACTCGTTAACTATAATCATCTCATTATCTTCATCGCAGTAACCAATGAAGTTAATGATATTGTGATGGTGGAATCTGAACATCATATTAAGCTCGTTCTGAAACCCGTTGTTTCCTTGGTGACCTTTTGGATTGGGGCGTTTGATGGCAACTGTGCAGTTTTGCCAGCTTTTAGAGGATTGTCCCTTGTAGACCNATAATCATCTCATTATCTTCATCGCAGTAACCAATGAAGTTAATGATATTGTGATGGTGGAATCTGAACATCATATTAAGCTCGTTCTGAAACCCGTTGTTTCCTTGGTGACCTTTTGGATTGGGGCGTTTGATGGCAACTGTGCAGTTTTGCCAGCTTTTAGAGGATTGTCCCTTGTAGACCACACCAAATCCACCCTCTCCAATTTTTTCACTGAAGTCTCCTGTTGCCAACCTGATTTCCTCCAATGGAATTCTATAATCTTCTAGTTTTTTATCTTGGCGGCTTAAATGGCTTTGTGCGGCAATGGTCATCAAAGCGTCTCCCTGCTCCTGTGATAATAAAAAGCAACAACTTTATTGCTCAAAGGTGCCATAAATGTTATTTTGCCCTTTTTTTTAATTAGCAGTTGACGAAAGAGCAGAGTAATTGAAATTTAACTAATGTTCGAGCAAAAAAGAGACATCATATATAATGAAAAATCATATCATTGTAAAATATGTGTGATGATACTTTTCTTTCCAATCAACTAAGTGAGAAGACTTACTTGAATGCGCAATGCTTCCTCAAGCCTCTTAATGATCCTGTTCAATGAAGGACGGTCCTTTAAATTTAAACTGATGCATTTAGATGCAATTTCTTTAAAAATAAGGAAAGAACGAATATCAGTTTGATCTTTTATAAGCGGATCAATTAACTTGACCAGTAATCTTTCATCATATGAGTACCGTCGAACCAGACTTATTAAAGATTGTGGTTCCTCATCTTCTTCAATAGCCCTCTTCTCCCATGCACACATCCCAGTCAACATTTCAAATAGTACCACTCCCAATGGGTATACATCTGTTTCTGACTTGATGATGCCACTTTCTTGGTGAATGGGATCTACGTAAAAGCCGTCATCAACAGGAATACCATATACTTCTCCCATATTGTCATCTAACAATATTTTTTCGCTCCTGAAATTTCTGTGTACTAGTATTTTGTCCTCCCCGTGACTCGCCTGAAGGTTCTTGAGTCCTCTTGTTGCTCCTATGCAAATCTTCAGGCGCTGTGCCCATATTAGGCAAGGCTTCTGACTGTTGTTTCGCAGATAACTATAAAGGCTACCATTAACTGCATAATCGTATATTATAATCATCTCACCCTTTTCGTCACAGTAACCAATCAATTGGATGATACTTTTTTCATGGCGTAAACTGGACATCATCTGGAGTTCCTTTCGGAACTCTGCCTCTGCTTGATTTCTAATCCTACCATATAGTTTGAAGAGAGCTGTGCGGTTTCCCCAGCGTCCTGAGAGTTGTCCTTTGTAAAATCTGTCATATGATTTGTTCTGACTTACAGCATAGCTGAAGTTTCCGGTTGCCAAACGAATCTCCTTCAGTGGAATTAGAAGATTTTCTAGGTTCTGATGTAGGTGGCTTCTTATGGTTATGGTCGAAGCAGCTGCCTGTTTCTGACAATAGAAAGACAACTGTGTTAATGGGCATGTGGGCATGAAAGTAAAGTCAAAATCACAGTTGATTTCATTGCGAATATGTTGTTATATAAAATATATGAAAAAAATTGACAAAAAACTAGAGGTAAAATTAGTTAGAATAAAATAAAAATAAAAAATATATCTTCATAGTTTAAATGCACCGTGAAGTTTACGCAAATACGGAGTAATAAAAATGCATAATTTATTATGAAAACATTTTGCATGAAAGTAGATGAAATTTGAAGTAAAAAACCTGAAATAGAGAGAAGCTAATCTTCATAGTATAAACTAGTTAAGTTTTCTTTAAACGTTATTTTGGTCAAACAAATCTGATTTTTTTATTTATTTTATTTTTATTTTCTTATACCAAATAGTAGAGGTAAAATAAGTAATAATGTCTAAAAGAAAATTTATTTTCACAATTAAGATTAACTATGAATTTTAAGTTAAACTACGATTTTAGTCAAAAATCTGAATACTAGAGGTAAAATAAAAAATAAAATAACAAATCCTCACCATCCATCTAGTTTGATCTAATGGTGGAGATTAACCTAAGATTAAATGGAGAAACATAAGTCCATGTTTTTTTTTTTTTTTTCTCTTTTTCTTTTGTCTTTTTATATTTTTTTTTTTTTCTTTTTTTTCTTTTTTTTTTTCTTTTTTTTTTTTTTTTTTTTTTTTTTTTTTTTTTTTATTTTTTTTTTTTTTTTTTTTTTTTTTTTTTTTTTTTTTTTTTTTTTTTTTTTTTTTTTTTTTTTTTTTTTTTTTTTTTTTTTTTTTTTTTTTTTTTTTTTTTTTTTTTTTTTTTTTTTTTTTTTTTTTTTTTTTTTTTTTTTTTTNGTGGAGATTAACCTAAGATTAAATGGAGAAACATAAGTCCATGTTTTTTTTTTTTTTTTCTCTTTTTCTTTTGTCTTTTTATCTTTTTTATTATTCATTTTTTTCTTTCTTTCTTTCCTTTTTTTTTTCTTTCTTTTTTTTTCATATTCATAGGTTTTTTTGTTTCTTTTTTCTTCTTTTTTTGTTTCTTTTTTGTTTCTTTTTTTTTTTCTTTTTTTTTTCTTTTTTTTTCCACGCTTCTTTTTTTCTTTCTAATTCACGTTTTTTTTCTTCTAATAAACGTTTTTTTCGCTTTCATACATTTTCGTCTGTTTTCATACGTTTTCGTCCGTTTTCATACGTTTTTATTTGTTTTCGTACGTTTTCGCCCGTTTTCATATATTTTCGCCCGTTTTCTTACGTTTTCGCCCGTTAACGTCTGTTTTCATACGTTTTCATATGTTTTCTTACATTTTCGTTCGTTTTCATACGTTTTCGTCAGTTTTCATACGTTTTCATTCGTTTTATTACATTTTCGTCCGTTTTCTTTCGCTTTCGTCCATTTTTAATACGTCTTCGTCCGTTTTCAGACGTGTTTTTACGCTTTCATACATTTTCGTTCGTTTTCATACATATTCATCCGTTTTCATACGTTTTCGTTCGTTTTCATACGTTTTCATTCGTTTTCATCCGTTTTCTTTCGTTTTCGTCCATTTTTCAAACGTTTTTGTCCTTCTCATACATGTTTTTACACTTTCATACGTTTTCTTCCGTTTTCATTCATTTTCTTACGTTTTCGTCCGTTTTTAAATGTTTGTGGCAATTTTCAGACGTTTCCATATGTTCCTGAATATCACAAGTGATATTCTGAATATCACAAATTATATTCTGAATATCACAATTGATATTCTAAATATCACAAGTTATATTCTGAATATCACAATTGATTTTCTGTCATATGCAGAATATCACAAAGTGATACTATGAGTACCACAAATGATATTCTGGATATCATCAGTAATATTCTGTGATATTCTAAATATCACAAGTGATATTCTGTGATATTCATAATATCACTTGCGATATTCTGAATATCACAAGTGATATTCTGAATATCACAAGTGATTTTCTGTGATATGCAGAATATCACAAGTGATACTATGAGTATCACAAATGATATTCTGGATATTATAAGTAATATTCTGTGATATCCAAAGTATCACAAGTGATATTCTGAATATCATAAGTGATTTTCAAAATTTGACAAGTGATTTTCAACAAATTTTTTATAACATGAAAATCACAAGTGATAGATATTCAGAAAATCACAAGTGATATTTAGAATATCACCATTGATATTCAGAAAAACACAAGTGATATTATGAATATCAATTGTGATATTCGGAAACGTATAAAAACGGACAAAAACGTAAAAAAAAATAGACTAATACGTATGAAAACGGACGAAAACATAGGAAAATCAAAAGTGCTATTCAGAATATCACAAGTGATATTCATAATATCACAAGAGATATTCTAGATATTACTGAATATCAGTTGTGATATTCAGAAATCACTTGTGATATTCAGAAATATAAGAAAATGGACGGAAATGTAAGAAAACGGACGAATGCGTATGAAAACAGACAAAAACGTATGAAAGCGTAAAAACGCGTATGAAAACGGACAAAACATATAAAAAATGGACGAAAACGAAAGATTACGGATGAAAACGGACAAAAATGTTTCTGAATATCACAATTGATATTCAGAATATCACTTGTGATTTTCTGAATATCTATCATTTGTGATTTTCTGAATATCACTTATGATTTTCTAAGTATCACTTTGTGATTTTCATGTTACAAAACATTTGTTAAATATCACTTGTCAAATTCAGAAAATCACTTATGATATTCAGAATATCACTTGTGATACTCTGAATATCACCGAATATTACTTATGATATCCAGAATATCATTTGTGGTACTCATAGTATCACTTGTGATATTCACAATATAATTTGTGATATTCTGAATATCACAAGTGATATTCTGAATATCACAAGTGATTTTCTGTGATATGCAGAATATCACAAGTGATACTATGAGTACCACAAATGATATTCTGGATATCATAAGTAATATTCTGTGATATTCAGAGTATCACAAGTGATATTCTGAATATCACAAGTGATATTCTGAATATCACAAGTAATATTGATATTCTGAATATCACAAGTGATATTCTGAATATGCAGAATATCACAAGTGATACTATGAGTACCACAAATGATATTCTGGATATTATAAGTAATATTCTGTGATATTCAAAGTATCACAAGTAATATTCTGAATATCATAAGTGATTTTCTGAATTTGACAAGTGATTTTCAACAAATGTTTTGTAACATGAAAATCACAAGTGATATTCAGAAAATCACAAGTGATATTCAGAAAATCACAAGTGATAGATATTCAGAAAATCACAAGTGTTATTTAGAATATCACCATTGATATTCAGAAAAACACAAGTGATATTATGAATATCAGTTGTTATATTCGGAAACGTATAAAAACGGACGAAAACGTAAAAAAAAATTGACTAATACGTATGAAAACGGACGAAAACATAGGAAAATCACAAGTGCTATTCAGAATATCACAAGTGATATTCAGAAAATCACAAGTGATATTCTAGATATTACTAAATATCACTTGTGATATTCAAAAATCACTTGTGATATTCAGAAATGTAAGAAAATAGACGAAAATGTAAGAAAACGAACGAATGCGTATGAAAACAAACAAAAAACGTATGAAAGCGTAAAAACGCGTATGAAAAAGACAAAAACGCATGAAAAATGGACGAAAACGAAAGATTGCGGATGAAAACGGACGAAAACGTTTCAGAATATCACAATTGATATTCAGAATATCACTTGAGATTTTCTGAATATCACTTGTGATTTTCATGTTACAAAACATTTGTTGAAAATCACTTGTCAAATTCAGAAAATCACTTATGATATTCAGAATATCACTTGTGATAATATCACAGAATATTGCTTATGATATCAAGAATATCATTTGTGGTACTCATAGTATCACTTGTGATATTCTGCATATCACAGAAAATCACTTGTGATATTCTGAATATCACATTATTCACTTGTGATATTCTGCATATTACAGAAAATCACTTGTGATATTCTGAATATCACATTATATCAATTGTGATATTCTGAATATCACAGAATATCACTTGTCATATTTCAGAGTATAACTTGTGATATTTAGAATATCACAGAATATCACTTGTGATATCCAGAATATAATTTGTGATATTCAGAATATCACTTGTGATATTTAGAAACATATGTGAACGTATGAAAATTGCCAAAAATATTTAAAAACGGATGAAAACGAGTGAAAAAATAGACGAAAACGTAAGAAAACGAACGAAAATGTATGAAAACGGAAGAAAACGTATGAAATTGTAAAAACATGTATGAAAAGGACAAAAACATTTGAAAAATGGACGAAAATGAAAGAAAATGGATGAAAACGGACGAAGACATATGAAAACGAACGAAAACATAAGAAAATGGACGAATATATATGAAAACGGACGAAAACGTATGAAAGCGTAAAAACACGTCTGAAAACGGACGAAGACGTATGAAAAATGGACGAAAACGAAAGAAAACGGACGAAAATGTATTAAAACGAACGAAAAC
>LBNU01021425.1:7085-24329 GCA_014162995.1 Artemisia annua | reverse complement strand
TTTTTTTTTTTTTTTTTTTTTTTTTTTTTTTTTTTTTTTTTTTTTTAATAAAATAAAATCCATGTACGTCTGTTAAATTTACAAACTTATAAAGAATAAAGCGTAAAAAAACACAGGTAGTGAGATTCGAACTTTAGTGAAAACCTTTAATCTTATTGAACCTAAGAATTAGTAACTTAAGTCGTGTTATTGTTTCCTACATTTTGATTCTTTCACAATTGCCGACTAAAATGTGTTTTCTACTTTATATAAAAGATTTAATTTTATATTTATATAATTTAATAGACATTGAGAAAGAGTCTAAATATTTCAACTAATTTGGTTGCTTAATTTTGCTGACGTAATAAAATTGTACAATTTGATTCGTCGATTGTCTATCGAGTCAAAATTAAAATTAAACCCGTGTAATACAAGTTGGCAAAAATACAGTACTTGAGACATCTTTATTATACTTTAATACCTCAGTGTAAAATAAATTACAATATGCTTTGAAGTCTAAAACTTCAAAGTTGAAATAATGGTAAACTCGACTTTACGAACTTAATTATAAAACTGCTGGCAGGGTACTTGTGCCTTGCGGCAGCGGTTACCCAGTGATTAAGATTTTCGATAAAATGTTTTAAAAGTAGATAGTAAGAAAATACACATGCTATTTAATTATTATTATTATTTTTTGTTTTGATAAGTTGTATGAATTTTTATTTCATGAATGTTTTAGTGTGTGGTTGAAGAGAGTATTTAAAAAAAGATATATATTAATAATTTGTTTGATTGGTGCAATGTGGTTTATTGACTATATTTTTGCATTGAAAGGTGTTTTCATATTGTCATTAATTTAAGATGTTAAATGTATATGTTTGTGCATATGTTAATTTGAGATTTTCATTTAAGTTTTTTTTTTTTGATTGATTGATTTTCATTTAAGTTCAAAACTCAAAAGTCACCACATCCTTTTTTTTATATATTTTCTTGTAAGTTTATAAATAAACTTTGCCCGCGGAATTCAACTTTGAAAAAACACCACTTGGTATTATTATTTACAAATAAAATTGATCTTAATGCGACAAATACCATATATGCGCATAAATTAATAATTAAAAAAAGAGTTCAATTACGAAGAATGCTAGACCCAAATAAGAATTAAACAGAAAAATCTACACGCTGATTGTCATGAAAGTGATTGGTCTATGTTGCTATTCTTTATCTCTCTTATATCTAATTAGACCAATCACCCCCTAACACATTAACATGTGAAATTTTTTATTTTATTATTTTTTTTATTATTATTTTTTATTTTTTAATATATATATATATATATATATATATATATATATATATATATATATATATATATATATATATATATATATATATATATATATATATATATATTTGTGTAATTCTTATATGGATATATCATTCCTCTTACACGGTCTCTCCTTTTTCACTACACCCGTGTGACCCCATTGGCTTATCCTATATATCGGCGTGTCCTTTCTTACTCCCAAAATTTTGCTACCATTTTAACAATGCTGGATTATTTGATGTACCATTTGAGTATACGCATAATATATCAATGGTGAATTGGTGGATCTTTAAAAAAAAAGTATTTAAGCATAGTCGCATAGATAAATACTTCTCTCTAATATATCTCTAACTTATGCTCCCATCGTTCCAAAATAATTGTTTATTTACAAAAATCACAAAGTTTAAGAAAAACATAATAATTATTGTTTTTTTCTTTTGTAATTTTTGTAGAATGACAATTTTACTTTTAATCAATTAGTTATTGTCTTCTTTAAATTTTGTAATATAATTTCAATTAAAATTAAACTACTCTATTTTTCTATGAGACAACAAGATGGACAAATACTTTGGAAGGAACAGATAATAGAAGTAGTAATAATAAGTAAATTAAAGTAATTCCTTCGGATAGTTTGAATCACTTACATGAATATCCAATGCTTCTGTTATCCTCCTGATGATCCTATCCATCGAAGGCCGATCGGTTAAGTTGTAACTAATGCATCTGTAAGCAGTTTCTTTAAAAGTATCGAGAGAATGTCGATCAGTTTGATTTCTTATCTGGCGATCAATTAACATGTCCAGTCCGTCAATATTATAGTAGCGTCTAACCAAATTTATCAGCAGTAGTGGCTCATCATCTCCAATCTTCATTTCTCTATCAGCCGGGGTTCCAGTCAATAACTCAAACATCACCACCCCTAACGAGTACACATCTGCTTCTTTCTTGAGGAGGCCACTTTCACGGTAAATGGGATCGATGTGATAATTGCGATCAAAGCTCACAAATAATTCTTCGTAGATGTGTTGCTGATTTCGGTTACCTAATGTTAAAAAATCAAATTTACTGATTTTAGCTTCTAGATTCTCATCTAACAATATTGTATCGCTCTTGATGTTTTTGTGTATTACGACACAGTCCTCATCAAGACCAAAGTGAAGATAATTAATTGCTTTTGCTACCCCTAGGCAAATCTTTAACCGCTGTGGCCACGTCAGTGAAATCAACTTGTTGGGGTCCCTGAGATGATCCCCAAGGCTTCCGTTGATAGCATATTTATAAACTATAATCTTCTGATAATCCATTTCATCACAGTAACCAATGAAAGAGATAATGTTTTCATGGTGAAATCTGGATATTACCTGTAGCTCATCGTAGAAGAGTCCCTTTCCGTTAAAATTAGAATGAAAGCGCTTTACTGCAACTCGGCAGTTTTGTAAGCGTTCAGTGAATTGTCCCTTGTAGGAGTTATAACACTCACTTCTTCCGATCAAAGTTTCTTCGCTGAAGTCTTTTGTGGCCAAGCAGATCTCCTTGAATGGAATTTTAAGATCTTCAAGACGTAAACCCGAAGAAGAAGACATTCGTTTTTGGAACTGATATGTATGTAATGTAATGGTTTTTTGAATTTTAGTAGAACTGAGTTTGTTTAGAGATGATATGATCGATCCACCCTACGTCTATACTTATATTGCCGTCGATCATTAAAAAAAAAGGCTATTGACTGGGTCAAGTCCGGTGTCTTATTATTTAATCCATGAGTTCGCATCTTCTCATTTTTTAATTTTGTACAACAAGACATAAATTAATTAAATACAATAATTCTGCCATATGCCAACTTCGCATTTTCTCATTTGTTAATTTTGTACCACTAGACATAAATTAATTAGATGCAATAATTGCTTCATATACAACTTAGAAATATATCTATCATAGTTGTCAGGATTTCGATCATGATCTTAGGATTTTACGATTTTACGATACTGCAAAGCAAAAACGATCCGGATCCTACATAAGATCTTAACAAGCCTAAGATCTTACAGGATCCCGATCTTGACCATACGATCTTAAGATCTAATCCGATCCGATCTTACTTTTCTCGGATTATAAACTAAAAAACTACAAATTTAGGGTTTTTTTTTTTTTTTTTTTTTTATTAATTTTTTTTCTCTCC
The DNA here is from genome assembly GCA_014162995.1 of Artemisia annua. Lineage (NCBI taxonomy): Eukaryota > Viridiplantae > Streptophyta > Magnoliopsida > Asterales > Asteraceae > Artemisia > Artemisia annua. The sequence continues at coordinate 20,850 of LBNU01021425.1, read as the reverse complement.
TAGAATTCAAAAACCAAAATGTTAATCTTTTTAAACATTTCATAATCATAGTTTATGACAACATTTCTATGAAACATTCATAATATTTTGTGTTTATAATGTATAATAATTTGTAGATTTGTATAATCTTAAAAAAATATTAAGAAATAACATTAGAGTAGGAATTTAAGATCCCGATCCGATCTTACGATCGCGATCTTGCAAAGACGAAAACGATCCTGAGTAAAATCCCGATCTTGAAAACCTTGATATTATCTATATTACATTATAAAGTATTTGAAACTTATTATATAAACAAGTTTTAAAATTTTAAAACAAAAAACATTACGATAAAAAAAGAGCTAGAAAATTAGTGTAAAGTTTGAAAATTTAAGTCTCATTTAAATTATATAGTTACCCCTCTAATAATGATATATTTTAATAGAATTATTTACAAAAAAAACTTACTAAACTTATAATCAGCAATTTAATACTAAAAAATAAAAAAATAAAAAATGTTAACAATTTACACTCTTAATGATTTAGATGTTCTACTTCTAAAAAACATATACTCCCTCCGTCCCAAAATAAATGTCAGGTTTGACTTTTTTTGGTCTTTTTTGTTAACCTTTGACCGTAAATATTTTTATTTGTGTTATATAATACTTGATGTAAAATATATGAATGGATTGAGTTTCAAATGTTTTTTCATTGGTATAATTTTTATAAAGTCTTATATAACGCAAATAAAAATATTTAAAGTCAAAGTTTAACGAAAAAGACCTCAAAAAGTCAAACCTGACATTTATTTTGGGACGGAGGGAGTATCTATTACGTTATAACGTATTTGAGACATACTAAATAAGGAAGGTTTAAAATGAAAAAACATTTGTTCGTTACAAAAATATTCACCTGATACCCACTGCCACATCGCGCGAATACCCTTCTAGTAAATAAATAATCTATTAATGTGTCTCAAAACATACTTAAAGAAGTACACCCAATAATTTTTTCTTAAAGATAAGATCCGTGGTTAGTGAACTAAGTGAAGTTTGCAACAAAAAAATGTTATTGAGTTGTCACTTTAGTACACACCCAATAACACCATAATAACTAAAACATCATTCTCAACTGTAACTGGTGTGACGGAAAATGATCATATAGAGGAAATGAAGTGAAAAACCGGAAAACCAGGAGACCATCATCATTTCTGTTTAGGGGTGAGCATCGGGACGAATCCCGACCCGTCCCGACCCATCCCGACTAATCCCGATACCGACAACGAGGAAAAACCCAAGCCGACTCCCGACCCGATAATGGTTCCGACTCGTCCCGAATCCCGATANTTTTTTTTAACGATATATTTTTATTTTTTAAAAAAAACAAATAATTTAATCTTTGTTTTGTTTGATATATGATTTTTAATTATATTTGTTTATTATTAAGATAATCATTTAAAAATTTTAATCATGTTGTTAATTGTATCTTATCTTTAATATTTTGAATTTATCTTCTATTTGTGTAGTATTGCATCTTATCTATATTTTTTTGTATTTATCTTACACTTGTTTAGTATATCAACAAAACAAATTTTTAAAATTTTAAATTAAAAAATAATAATTAAAGTATTACCTAATAAGAATTTTTTTTTTCCGAAATACGAAAGTACCCACTAGAGGTTTTGTTTTATTATATAAAAGATTTACAAGTTATATGTGTGGCGTTTTGTAAACAGACGCACATCGTTTCCTTTACTGATTATATATCCAAGGAAGACGATGTGAACTAATAAACAAAAGATAAATGATTCTTGTAACCTAATAGCTTCGATCATCCTTTTTTTGGTGTACCTAATAAACAAAAAGAAAGACTTTACAATCAATAATTAACAAAATGTAATATTTAATTTGTAACTAACCTTAAATTTTATCTGAGTTCTGCGAGTCGTAATTTTAAATTAGTTTTTTTGTTTTCTAAAGGATTTATCATTTATAAATTTTTAATTAAGAAAAGAAAACCATTGATGGTGACAAAATATCAAGAAAGACTTTCATAAATATCAATTAGCACAAGTCAACAATTACCATTGGCTATTAAACCATACTACAGTATTCATACAAGGGATAATAATTTCTAAATGTATCTAACTTGTCACGTTTTACTAAGTTGTGTATGGAACTTTTAATTTTGCTAATTGGGGTCTGAACTTATTAATCTTTGCAAACTTGTGTACTAACGGGGTGATTAAGGTTTTCTCTTAGATTTATTTACATAAATCATCATTCTCGTTAGTACCAACTTGCAAAATAAATCCTAACGGTCGTTAAATGGGTAATGCCACGTGTCATAATGGGTGTGGTGCCATGTGGCGTCGGGTCTATGTCGGGTCGGATCTGGGTTCTGGTCGGGTGCCACGTGGACCACTGAGGTGGTGCCACGTGGAGAGGCTATAAAATAACCCACCAAATTCCCTTGCCCGGTTTGAACTTGAGACCTTGTGTATGTGAGGTGAGAGTGTTTGCCAACTGAGCTAGCAAACACCTCAATTATTTAACACGAAATTTAATAAAACGGACTAGTCCAATAAGGGGTTATATATTAAATTTTGTGTAAAATAATTGAGGTGTTTGCTAGCTCAGTTGGCAAACACTCTCACCCCACATACACAAGGTCTCAAGTTTGAATCGGACAAGGGACTTTGGTGGGTTATTTTATAGCCTCGCCATGTGGCACCACCTCAGTGGTCCACGTGGCACCCGAACCGAACGCAAACCCGACCCGATGCCACGTGGCACCACTCACATTATGACACGGGTGGCATTACCCATTTAACAACCGTTAGGACTTATTTTCCAAGTTGGTACTAACGAGAAGGACGATTTATGTAAATAAATCTAACAGAAAACCTTAATCACCCCGTTAGTACACAAGTTTGCATAGATTAGTAAGTTCAGACCCCAAGTTAGCAAAATTAAAAGTTCCATACACAACTTAGTAAAACGTGGCAAATTGGATACATTTAGAAATCATTATCCCTACATACAAAGGGTGTTTGACCACTTTTTCAGTTCTTCACACCTACGGTTGAAATGATTTTGTGTTGGAATGATGATTTTTTGATTCAACTTCTTCCTTTCTTTTAATATATAGATCTTGCATTTATGTGTATATAATTTTTTTCTTTTATGTTTGATAATACTATATGAGTACCCGTACATACTAAATAGTAACGGGATTTTATAGCGGCAGATAGTTTTAGTGATAAAAAAGTTTATGGGTTATAAACGAAAAATAATAAAACTTTGAGGACTTTAGGATTAAACATAATGTTTTGAAACCCGGTTCGAACGTGGTGGTTCAACCGATTGAATCGTTCCGGTTGTAAAACGGGTCAATTTAAATTGGGTTATCTTGACGAGTTGGGTCGAAAACCGTGGAAAATTAAACCAGGTCAACCAGCCGGGTTTGAAGTGTCCCGGGTCAATCCGGTTTTCAATATGTTTTACTGGCAAACATTTCAACATTTCAATACTTTCCAAATGCATAGCTTAATTTCAATACTTTTCAAATGTGCTAAAAATTTGACCATTTTTCAACATTTCAACATTTTAACATTGACCATTTTTACTTTACTAGACGAGTACCCATGCATAGCAACGGAATTTTATAGAGACAATAGTTTTAGTGATAAAAAATAGTTTATGGGTTATAAACGAAAAATAATAAAAGTTTAAGGATTTTGGGGATTAAACATAATGTTTTGAAACCCGGTTCGACCCGGGTAGTTCAACCGGTTGAACCGCTCCGGTCGAAAAACGGGTCAATTTAAACAGGGTCAACCCAACGTGTTGGGTCAAAAAAACGGGTCAAATTAAACCGAGCCAACCCGCCGTCTTGAAGCATCGCGGGTCAACCCGGTTTTTGATGTGTATTAATAGTTTCTTTTTGAAACATATGTTTCAACATTTTATTGTGATGTTTCAAGTTTTTTTCTTACCTAATATAAATTTTTCAATATTTCGCATGTCGACTTTTTCACTTATTCACATTAACTATTTTGCTTTTATATGTAGTATAGATAATTTAAGGTAACTTGCAAAATGTTGCCAATTTTATGAAAAATATTCTTGAAAATTATTAACCACGAAAATGTCGACGTAGTTTCTACTTTATTGAATAAAAGAAAAGATAAAGGATTGTTGTTACCTAATGGGTTTGGTCAAACCATACAACTCATAATGCACATCGTATAAATCAGTGATGCATCCAATGATTGAATACCCTCCCTATGAGAGGGTGTGGATAACTTGTCCCTACCTAATAGCTTCGATCATCTTTTTTTTGTTGTACCTAACAAACAAAAAGAAAGACTTTACAATCAATAATTAACAAAATGTATTATTTAATTGTAACTAACCTTGAAGTTTAGGTAAGTTCTGGGAGTCGTAATTTTATAGTAATTTTTTTGTTTTCTAATGGATTTATCATTTACAAATTATATATATATAACAAAAAGGGGGCGCACCCCAAAACACAATTGCCATACACTGTAGCACTACAGTGACTAACGGGCGTTAGTTACTGTAGCGCTACAGTACTAACGGTCGTTAGTTATTAATTAACGGCCGTTATCTTTAATTTTTTTTTAAAATTCGTGCGAAATTAGTCCTTCATCTCAGAGGTCCATTGCAAAATTAGTCCTCTAATAATTTACATGATTTGTCCTTCATGTTATACATCCATTGCAATGTCAGTCCTTGACTAACGGTCGTTAGCTACTAACTAATGACCGTTATCTTTAACATTTTTTTTAAATCCGTACGTAATTGGTCCTTCATCTCAGAGGTCCGTTGCAAAATTACTCCTCTAATAATTTAAATGATTGGTCCTTCATGTTATACATCTATTGCAAAGTCAGTCCTTGGTCAATAACTTGACGTTAAGTAGCTAACGACCGTTATCTTTAACAATTTAAAAAAAAAATAAATAAAAAAATAAAAAAAATAAAAAATAAAAAAAAAACCGATACGAACTTGGTCCTTCATCTCAGAAGCCCGCAGCAACGCGCGGCTTATATTCTAGTTTTTAATTAAGAAAAGAAAACCATTGATGGTGACAAGATATCAAGACTTTCTTAAACATCAATTAGAACCTGCAAAAAAAAAGGGGTTTTTCATATATATCATTTCGAGAATAAATAATTGCATATCTATCCAAAACATACATAAAAACTATTGTACTGTGTGCATCAAAAACTTGTACAAAGGATAAATATATGCAATTATTCACTTTGTGAGGGATATGTATGCAATTCTGCTCTGCAAAAAATGTTGTCACTCTTACGAAAAATATCTTCGAAACTATTAACTGCGAAAAATAACCACGTTGTTTCTACTATTTTGAATAATCCATTTTCGAGAATGATCGTTAAAAATCTATGTTAGTTAAAGTCAAAGGCCATCTGAAATGACTAATTTACTCTTATCTTAATACTGAATTTGCAATTATTATCGCTCCACTATCCTCTATCACCGCCACCCTCTACCATCACATGACCAGCACCACCGCCCTCCACCACCACCACCTACCACCCCACAACCACCACAGAAAAGATGGACTAAGAGTAATACAAATCTAAACTACTATAAAACAAGAGACGACATTGATGTATGCGTAAACATACATCATTTTTATACTCAAAAATGCACTTAAACGGACTAATAACCATCAAATACATTGAAAATATGTTTGGAATGTGTAATTATGTCTTGCAGGTACAAAGGGTTAGAAAACAAAGCAAAAACAGTGATTTTCGGATGAGTTTTGACAACGTTTACGCGTTTTACGAGGTTCAAACGAAGCCAAGAATATTCCCCGAGCACACAATTGGAAAGAGCACGAAAAAAGAGTCCGGAGGTACTTTCATATATTTTTGAACCGGTCCACAACTCTTTAAATTGACAGGTCAATATCTATTTGAACCTTTTATCTTTAATTAAACGGACCAGTTCTTTAAAGAAGGTTATAAATATAATTTTGCATTAAATAAATGAAGGCTATGCTAGCACAGCTGGCTAACACCTTCAACTCTCACACGAGAGGTCTCTCATTCGAATCCCACCGGACACAAAATCGAGTATTAATACTCGTTGCCACGTGGCCCACTCAGGTGGTGACACGTGGTAGACCCAGACCCGACCCGGTTGACCGTTGACCCGACACACGCCATGACACGTGAACCACTTAGGTAGTGACACGTGGCAGTGGACCCCACCTCAGCTATCACAACTTGTGGGTCCCACAAGCTGACGTCATCTGGCGGCTGACCAATGAGAGGCCGCCAAGTGGCGGCGGCGCTGCCTACTAATGATTGCTAATAAATGCAGGTACGAGGTTGACTGATGGCGCTGACAAGTCTGACTGACAGCTGTCAGTCCTAGGTGGCAGAGTAGCAGGGGTGAGGACCAATGGCAAAGCGACACGTGGCAATTGTGACGAGAAATGTCCGAGGTGGCGTTGCTGGTATACGAGGTTTTTGGTCAATAACGTGATGACACGTGTCCTCTGTGACGCGTTAATGATTAGCTGTCAGAATGTTCTAGAGAATGAATGTGGACACAATTTGGGACCTCAAGCTCAGCTGATGTTATAAAAACCACCGGATCTCACACACACATACACATTAGGAGTAGGTGTAAATTATGAGTAGGCTTTATTTTACACATAGTAGTAGAATAATTGTAGTAGGTTAGTTTATATTTGTAATGGGATAGCTTATTTCAAATGCTTATTGTAATCAACGATTTAGCTTAATAATATTATGAAAATGAAGATTATGTTTCTTACTCAATGCTTTATTTCTTCTACTTCTACCCTTTTCTTTTTCTTTTCTATTAAGTCATGAAAACTAAATACTTTTTAGATCTTGCTTATTTAATAAACCATCTTTTATTACTTTGTTTTTAAAAGCTTTTATAAACTTAGATCTAGTCTTTGTTTTACAAATTACTTTATAAAAACCAAAAAGATTTGATTTTTATTAGTTTTTCATTTATTAAAAGCTACCCTTTAGTTTATTATAATAGATCTACATGTTTTTAGCACTTATTTCATAAAAAGTTTTTAACTTTAGTAGTTTTTATGTCAAAATAGTTTAATTTCTTAGATCTATTAAGTTTTTATCATAAAGTTTTAATCTTTTAGCTTTTTCTTAGTTTATTTCACTAAAAGTTTGTAGCTTTATCAACCAATAAGCTCTTCCATAGCTTATTTGGTCATTATTATTGCTTAATCCTAATAAAGTTTTGATTTTTCTTTGTTTCTCATCATTTCTACCGCTAAGGCCGGAGCTTAAGGGTCTTATAAGCTAGTTTATCAATAAAGTTTATTACTTTTTAGTCTTAATAAGCTAATTAGTTAATAAAGTCACAAACTTTATTAACCATTTGGTTTTATTAAAGCTTTTAAAGAATTAAACTTAATAGTTTATCTAGTTTATAAGATCGGGTGGTATTATTCTCGTCGCGTTAGATCGGGTTCTATTTTCTTATCTTTTTCTCTATTAGTTTATTAATATGATTGTGCTTGTTGAATTATTTGTTTTTTAGTGTAATTGATATGTTTAGCTAGTAGTTTTTTATGTTTGCTAAGTGATAAGGATTTGGGATTTAAGTGTGGATTAATAAAAAAGGATTGTGATTAATAATTGGACAAATTATTTAGATTTGTGATTTTATTATTCGAAGGGCAAAAGCCGGAAAATAATCAAATTACACATATAGTAATTATTTTCTTTTTATAGGGTTGTTTGCAAAATAAACCAAGTGAGGAAATAATCTTGTTTAAGGAAAATAATTCGTCATCAAACCTTAGTTCACACTTAATGAACTTATTGTGTCACTTAGCAAGCATATCTTTTTATCGTCTTATATTCTAGGCCTTGTTTTTATCTTGGTAGTTTTGCTTGAGTAATCTAGTTTTCACCACTTAAATTAGTTTTTAAAATCATCTTTTATAAAAGCCTAAAAATATTTGATATTCAAGCATTAAGTAAAAACACAACGTAAATCTCAATTCAAATCTCGTTGGGAAAACGACCTCAGAAGATCGAATCGTCATTTGTCTTTAAGTGACTATTTTATCTAACGGGAAAACTTTTAAAATTAAAACTGTACTAAAACGCTTTATCAAAATGGCGCCGCTGCTGGGGAGATTTGTTAAGATTTTTACGTTGTGTTTGGCATTGGTGCCATGGATATCCTTTCTTTTAATAGTTTATTTTCTTAAAAATACAAAAATCCAAAAATATTTTTTTAAAAGTAAAAATCCAAAAATAATCTTCTTTATCCTCTTATTTATTTAATTCTCTATCCCTTACCCACTATTTGTTTAATTCTTCACTATATCTTCATCATACCTATATGGTTGTGAATGGTGCGGGGGTCCTCCAAATGGTGGAAATTGCCCCGGTTGTAGCATTGTAGAGTTAGGAAACAATATCCCAATTGACTTTTACGTCGTTAATGACCAAAAAATCCCTTTACAATCAGCTACCCAAAGTAGTGTTAGACCTCGACCTTCCATATTTTATATCTAGAATATAATTTGATGATCAAAAATAGAATATGTATATTATAAAATATACTAAACCCCAAAATGTAACGGGGTCAAAAGCGATTTTTTACGGGCTCCGTAATCCTAAAATGTCAAACGTGATTGGTATTTAAGTTTTGGATTTAGCGTTCCAAGGCCCAACTGTTAAGGGTCTAATAAGTTGGAAAATTCTTATTGGGTGTAATGTTTTGGTCCATGAACTATTCAACCTCCGTTTATGTGTAATGACACCCTAATACGTTGTAACAACCCACAAAATCTCATCACTATCATTCCCATAACAAATACCTATAGTAGGTATTTCACAGGTAAATTTTTGCTTTTTATGTGCATTCATTACTTACATGACTCTCTAGACTTGCCCACGTATCCTCATAAGCCAACTAACTCAACACTCACACCGTATAAACCCCTGGTATGTCAAGCATAAGATCACAACAACACCATAATAAGTAATTTACCAATCTAACACAATAACTTTTACTTACCACAACACTATAACAAACCCTAAACAATTAATTGATCTACAACCCTTTAATTAAACAATTAATTGATCTACAATTAATTGTTAACAATAACTTTTAACACCATTATCTTCGATTAAAAAATTAATTGATCTACAACCCTTTAATTTTCTTAATCTTCTTCACCTAGTGGTTGGTTAATAATTAATTGGTTGCCTTTATCTATCGTGGGCCGGTGACAAATCTATATTCATATATTCGCTTTTGGTTTCTTTATTGATTTTGTTATATCAAGTGCATGGTATTCTGATTATATCATCTTTAACTTATTATCAATTGTGATTTGGCCTACTTCACTTTTATTATTTATCAATTGTGCATGCTGGAGTAGGATCGATGGCTGGTGGATAGGGTTTGTTTTATATCGCTTAAAACCCTAACTTTTATGTTAGGGTTTTCTTTTGTTTACTGTTCGATTGCTTATGGTTGCTGGTTCCTTCTTCTTGTTTGTGTTTTGGTCGTGGTGTTAGAGAGATGAATAAAGGGTTTCTGAATAATAGTGCTCGTAAGGGTACTAGCGATGTGGAGTCTTCTCCTAGTTTGGCCGATCAAACTAGTGGTTCGCAAACTATAGATACAATTGTTGGGAGTGGGAATACTAATGATGATGGTAAGAATTCTAGTGAGGATAGTTCACAAAATAAGCCTAAGCTCTCTTATGCTTCGATGTTTAAAACTAAGAATGCTTTTAAATCCGTGAACATATGTGAGCTCCGTAATGAGGAGCGAGTGGAAGGGGCTCATGTCACAATTCCTTTAAAAGAGATTGAGGATGTTTCAGCCAGGTTTGCTAATACTCTTTATGGGTATTTTATTGGGAAACGGCTTGCTTTTCCTATAGTGGAGAATTATGTTAAGAATACATGGGCAAAGTTTGGGTTGGAACGTGTGATGTTGAATAATGGATTCTTTTTGTTTCAATTCTCTACTAAGGATGGTATGGATAAAGTGTTAGAGTCGGGGCCGTGGTTGATTCGTTCAATGCCCATTTTCCTAAACATTTGGACCCCTAATACTACGCTTGCTAAGGAGGAAGTTACTTCAGCACCCGTATGGTTGAAATTACATAATGTTCCAATTGTTGCTTATACGGAGGTTGGATTAAGTTTGATTACGACTCAAATTGGTAAGCCTATTATGTTGGATTCATACACTAGTTCTATGTGTGTTAAGTCTTGGGGTCAGAATTCATATGCTCGTGCTCTTGTTGAAATATCATCTCTTGCCGCGTTAATGGATCATGTGGTTGTGGCTATTCCATTTTCGAATGGTCTAGGTCATTCGTTGGTGCGCGTTGATATTGAATATGAATGGAAGCTGCCTCGTTGTGCTTCATGCAAAATCTTTGACCATAATGATGCTGCATGCCCTAAGAATGTTAAACAACATAATGTTCAGACTAATGTTGATGAGGAAGGATTTGTAGCTGCTGCTAAACGTAAAGGTAAGGGAAAAGAGCCAACTCATGAGAAGGTTATTGATGGAGTGCGATTTTCTAAACCTAGGGTTACATTGAATTATCGTTGGCAGCCAGTTTCGAATAAGAAAGTGGGATCTGATGGAGCGTCGTCTTCAAAAGGTAATGGTACTAACAAGGTACCCTCTGTTCCTAAGGAAGTTTCTAAGGATAACTTATTGGATAATCAAGCTAAAAGTGATGTACATAAGAATGCTAGTGGCCCTAATGTGCATGCCACTCAAGATCAACCGGTTAATCAAGCAAAGAGTGGTGTGCATACTCCTAATAAGTATATTCATGATGATTTAAGTGATATCATCACTAAGAACCCATTTGGTGCTCTTAGTGAGGAGGTGACAAGTTCTGAATTGGGGCATGAGGTTGCACCGTCGTTAGGGGAGAAAAGCGGGCATGTAATGGAGATTGATGGTGACCATGAGGTTGATGAGTCTATTGAGTTTGGAAAACCAAGTACCCCTATTGCCGAGAAAATTGATAAGCTTGAAAAGCTTCTTATTGATGGGAAAGGAACGCTTGTGGATGATAATGGGAAACCTGTTTCGGTGGTTGATGGTCGTAAGAAGGGAAACCCATTCTCTAAGGTGGGTGATGTGGTTGTCTCTGATAGTGATGATGAGGTTTTTGAGCCAAACGATCCTATGAATAATTACTTGTCATCAGCAGGAGGACATAACGAGCTTGAAGGTTATTTGTAAACCAATTCCTTTCTCTTTGTAATTCTCTAAACACACAGTTGTAACAAATCATTCATTTATAATTCAATTTCGAGTTCAATTCTAAAAAGAGATGAATTGATTTTTTCATTTGAAAGTATCATTTCTGAAATGAAAGAGTCTGAATGTGTCTGTTATCATATTGAATAATTATCTACAAATGTATCAAATTTTACTCATGACGATGCACACAATAGGATAAATTAAAAGTTTATACATTCAATAGATAAAATATAGAGTTAACTACATTTTTGGTCATTGTGGTTTACCGGGTGTAACGATTTTGGTCCAATAGTTTAAAAAGTAACTGATTTTGTCCAGAATCCGCTGAGCCCTAACGGTTTTGGTCCAAATTTAACACTCCCGTTAAGTTTGACTGTTAACTAGTTTTTTTGACTAAAATGTGAGGGCAAATTAGTCATTCCCTGTCAATCCTCTTTATATTTTCTTCCTTTCTCTTTTCTAAATCATTTACAGTAAAACTAAAATTAAAAAACATACATAACATACAACCATGGTTCATTGTCCAAGGTGTCATTCAAGAGCAATTGTTCGAACCTCATGGACTGATATTGATCCAGGAAGGCGTTTCTATTGTTGTTCCAAAAAGGTAAGACATTAATTATGAGATCCAACTTGGGCCTTGATGTGTCTCGAAAGCTTTAAATTTATATTAACTAATTCTACTGATTCTCTTAGTTAAAAACACACGGGTAAAAGTATAGCCCTTTGACCCGTCTCAGGACCAACAGGTATTGCCACACAAGCTAGCCACTTGTGAATGGCTAACCGTAACAAATAAACCCTGAAAGCTTGAGACGAGGTGCAATGAAATCCTGGAGAGTATAGTGTTTCCCCGGGTCGTTAAAGTCCCAACGAGGCTGAAATTGTGTTTTGGAAAACGTTCTGGAATGAGTGATTTGAGGAAAGTAACCAGATAAAGATTGGATTGATTTTTACACTACTGATTGCTTGGAATTGAAAATGAAAATGCACAATAACAGATATAACAAATATATAACACAAAAATTAAAGAAAAATTAAAAATCTAAAAAGAAAATATTTTATTAATATTATATTAATTTAATATTAACTATTTAATTTAAACTATTTTAATTTACTTAAAAACTATTTAAACTAATTCTAAAAAGATTTCTATTACAAATTTAACTTAGAAAATTACCAAATTAATTTCTAAAAACCTAAAATGACTTAAAATATTTATAAAAATTAAAAAGAAATATTTTTGTCTTTTTGTGAATTTCTTATAAATTAAAAACTTAATTAATATTTAAAACCTAATTAAACTATTTAAAAGGGAAAAATTAGAAAATGAAAAAGGAAAATTACAAAATTAATTTTTACAGATTCTAATTAATGTGAAAAAGCTAGAAAAATTATAAAAATGAAAATCAGATTAAATTTTAACAACTATTTTAATTTCTTTTTGGTTTTTCCAATTAAACTATTTTAATTAAGATTAAATCTAAGAATTACCAAATGAACAGTAAAAATTCTAGAAAAATTACTAAAAATACTAAATATTATGTAGAACCTAGGAAAAATATAAAAACTTGCTACTGTTTAACAAATTTATACAGAATTATTTAATTTAATAGTTTTAATTAATTACTAAATTAACTAATATTAAATCTAATAAATACTAAACAGAAAAAGAAAATTCTAAGAAAATTACTATAAATACTTAAGGTGACAAACTAATTTTAAAAATTATAAAAACAGGTTATTATTTAGCTAAATTTAAAAAGAGAAAATGAAAATTAAGAAAAATTAAAAATATTAAATAGAAGTTATCACTTTTATTAAAAAGTGATGATTTTTGGATTTTCTTGTTTGGAACTTGTTTATACACTGAAAATGGACACTTTTTGTGAAAACAACTTTTTTCAAACTTAAAAATAAGCTCTGTGCAAGCTTAAGCTTGTCACAGTTGACTTTGGTCAAACTAGGGGTGCAAAAGCTAAGAATAAGCTACACAGTGATCACTAATGCTTGAAATAGCTACAAACAACTTATAAATACATGAAATGAGCCAGAGAGACAAGAAAAGCACACTGGATAAGCCAAAAAGCACAAATAAGCTATATAAGCTAAACTGTGTACTACACAGTCCAAAGAGGCACTCTGCAGGCCTTATGGGGCCCACAAATAAGCTCTATGGTCCAAAATGAAACTTGAGGTTTCAAGTTCACCTGGCAAGCTTCAAAATAAGCCAATAAGCAAACCCTAAGGTCCACTAATGAGCTTATGACAAGCTTATGAAAATTTGTGATTGACTGAGTACTTAAAACAATACACAGAAAAGACAAATAAAGATGGCTTATGCAGCCCTACCAAATACGTTGCAAAATGGGAAATAAGCACTGAATAAGCAAGATGGCTTGCTTGGCTTTCCAAAAAGCTAAGAAACACACAATGGGTCCCACTAATAAGCT
>LBNU01021424.1:12542-26827 GCA_014162995.1 Artemisia annua | reverse complement strand
CATAGCACATGGCCAAGACTTCAATACTTGTGATGTGACAATACTTATTAAAAGACCTAAGTCAACTTCCATTAAGTTTATGCATTGATTCAGTTTAAACATAAAATACATTTATGAAAAACTATTTATAAAGCTTTCATTTAGATAATTATAAAACAAGTTCATGTTTAAATATAAATGCAAAGCTTAGTTATATAAGACTTAGGAACTAAAGTGATGTTTTATTACAAGCTAAAGTTTGTACTTTGTCATTAACAAAACTTAGCAAAGATCGTTAAAATATAAATAACGTTTTTAGGCGATATTTGTATTAACAATCAGCTTGGAATATGTTGGGATCATGAAGTGCCAAGTCTTGTACTGGTTGGTTGTCAACATCAGCATCAAATGTGTTCCCTTCAATACCAGCAAGAAATAGTAACTCTTCTTCGTCCAAAACTGCTCCATTCTCTTGTGCTTGCATCAACATCATCTTATCCTTGAAGTACTTGGAGTTTTGGGGACGCTTAGGTTGATTGTAGTTCCTTGCAATGTGACCAAATCCACCACAGTTATAGCATTTGGGTTGCCTAGCTTGCCCCTGAAGTGCATTCCCCACTCTGTTTTGCACATTCCCTCGATTACCATTCCTTTGATTCACATTTTGTCGTCCTTGCACCACAACCCTCCTGTCTTCCACAATTGCTTGGTTGCTTGGATTAGATGAAACTCGAAGTTCGTTGTTGGTTTGAGGAAGAGTTGCTTTGAACTATTGGGCAAGTAAGGAAACTTGGTTTGTGAGGTTATCGATCATCATATCGATATGAGAGTAACCTGAGTCCAGATGAGGGTTCACAGCAGATGGTGTAAGCCCAGATGTTTGACCAAGTGATGTCAAAGGACTTGGTGAAGTCGGATTGTAAAGAGCTTGATCATTGGAGGGTTGGTTGAGATGTTGAACATTTGAGACAAATGCAAGTGATGCAATTGAATCATTTGTGGTAGTTGTTGGATTAAGTTTCTCATGTTGTTGGAGATATGTATAGAGTTGTTCATGTTTGGTATCTCTCAGCCCTTTATTAAGCTTCACAACTGTTACAAACCTATCCCATTCAGGTGCCATGTTGTTCACAAATTTGGAGTTTAATTGAATGTTAGGCATTGTAATCTTAATGATTCTAATGTCATTCACAAGCTTGTGAAATCTGACATAGTAGTCAGTGATGCTCTCTCCTGGGTTCTGCTTGAAATGCTCAAATTTATCATACAACTGGGACTCACGATCTTCTTTGGTTAATTCAGACCCAGCAAGAAGCATTTTGACATTGTCCCACACTGCTTTGGCTTCAGTGTTGAAATTAATGAGCTTATAGACATCTTTAGGAAGTCCTTGAATGATAATGTTTGAAACCCTAATGTCAGCATCATAACGCTTCTCCTCGTCTTCATTAAGATCATCGTAAGTGCGAGGTCTAGCAATTCCAACAACGGCAGGTTGATTTTCACCAGCATCAACAGTGTCTATAGTGGTGCCCATTTGAAATGGTCCTTCATCGATGGATTTCAGTATGTTGACACCGTTCTCTTTTCCTAAGCAGCAGAGTCGAATTCTTTGTGCCCATGACTCATAATCCGTCCTATCAAGCATAGGAAGGTGGGTATCAGACCCGGCAGATTGAATGTCATCTGTTGAAGTGGTGCTTGCCATGATAAAATCTTAGTCGGGATTTTACAACTTTTGTGACTTAAACCGAAAAATCGATTCTTTCGCGGGATTTTCTAAAGTCAACAGGAGAAACCGTAAGATGTGGTTTATGAGTAAGTCTTAGTATAAGGTTTTGAACAATTTGTAATAAGTGCTTAGTCGTAACAAGTCAAATTACAACAGATCAACATGTAATAAGTCAAGTCGTAAGAGTTATCTCACAACGTCAAATTACAGTTAGGTTAGTCGTAACAACTTAAGTCGCAACAATTCACTAATCACTAAATTGACACAAGACCAAATCACTAGCACTAGTCAACAAATCACTAAACAAGCAAATCACTAAAGAGCAAATTGCTACAGCAACACACTTCATAATCAAGCAAATCTCTGAAGTGATCAAATTGCAGATGAGGCAAATCGCTACTTAACCAAATCGCTAACTTAGCAAATCACTGGAATTCCAATTCACAATATAGCAAATCGCTGAGTGAGCAACTCGCTGAATTTAGTAAATCACTAGATGACGAACTCGCTGAATACCAACTCGCTAAATACCAACTCGCTAGATACCAACTCGCTAGATGCAAATCGCTACGAAGCAACTCGCAATGAAGCAACTCGCTGGAAGAAAAGACAAACTCTGACAACTCGCTAGATGCAAAAGGACAAAACAGTCGCTTTCTAGCGATTTGTCTTCTTTTCCAAGAATAGTAAATCTGCCAAATCGCTACCAGATTAGCACCAAATCGCCACCAAACAGCAACCAAATCGCTACCACGAGGAATCAAGTCGCTACTAAGAAAAAAACACCGAGAAGCAACTCGCTACGAGGAAACTTACCCAAAAGTGCCTCAAACACCAAGCCAACGATTGATTTAGCCTAAGCAAGTGAACAACTAAGACCATCTAACAATACAAGAGACAAAAATACAATAATAACACGTACACAATCACCAACAAGATCAAACCAACGTACTTAGACCAAAAACTATTCGAACTAAATGTGAACCACGAAAACCAAGCACGAATTCATATGAACACAATCCCTAAGATGGAACCTTGGCTCTTGATACCAATTGTAACTAACTCATGTTACTTGAATTCGTGTGGTATGAGTGTTGTGGTTAGAATATGTCTTAAGAGTTTAGAGAGAAGTTAGAGAGAGAAAGAAAAGTGTTGGGAGCCTTGAGAGAAAACTTGAAATCTATTAGCTTGCAAATGAAGGTCCAACCCTCTCCCTTGGGTGGGAGAGGGTATTTATAGTTACACCTAATATTGCCCCATGAAACGGGCTGTGGAGTGAGCAGACAGTGGGTAATGACCCGATCCACTCCACGAGCTACTTAATGCTAAACAATGCTCGGGGTGACCGAGTCTTTTCATATGAATAATCGTATTCCTAACATGAACCATAATGAGAGCCTCATCTATTGTCACATGGCCTTTTTACACCGTATTTTTGATTCATCCTTTTACCACTTTCAAGATCACCTAAACAAACAATAGTACAAAAGTATTACTTAGTTATACTTCAAGTATATAATTCCAATTGTACAATATATACATCCAATTAAGTTGGGTTCGAAATAAGATCTTAATTGGATGCATATATAATAGGGTTCGAAAAAACTTATTTTGAGACTTTGTATATATCATTTCCCTTATACTTATGTACTATATTACCATTCTTTCCGTTTCAAAATTATTGTCCAGTTTTGATTTTTTGAAGTCTTCATTTTTATTGACCTTCAATATTTTTTTATGTGTTTATATAATACTTGATTCAATATATATAAATGGATTCCGTTCCAAAATTATTGTCCAGTGTCAACCATGTATAAGATCTAACACTATTTGCTCTTAGTTTTTGTAACCTTGTATTTTCCATGTTGCAGAAGTTCTTGTAGAACTGAAGGTATTCACCACCATCTCCAATTGCTTTCTGAATGTCAACCATGACGAAAATGGTGGTCACTTTAAAAACTTCTAAGCTAACTGAGAACATCGAAGACAAGTTTAAGCCTTGAAATAAAATTATCATATCTAATACATTGAGTGACAAAGGACCTGCATCTTCATCTGTGTTTTGTTCAGCAGCACACTCATCCTCTGAGTCACAAAAAATAGCTCATCTTCTAAAATTCATTGAAAAAAGGATTTTTCTCCTATCGGAAAGAATGACGGGCACGAAAAGTCAGCTTTATCAATCTTAGATGGTGTTTGGTATGGCACTTTTGAATTCAAGTAATAGATTTTTTTTGGGTAAAGGGGAGTAATCCTGCACCCTGGTAAATAGATTAACCAAAGAACGTTTAAGTACAATGGATATGGGTGAAATCCCATATCTCAGCCCGTTACATAGGCGATAAAGCATACATAACAAGGTGGACAGCTAATTAGCTTAAAAAACAAGAAACTAGTGCTTATGACATGCCATTCGCACTAACAACTCAAGAACCAAACAAAAACAAGCTAACCAGGAGATACCGTGAAAGATGGACTAACACCTATATTCAGATCCAAATTAGCCGATTCTTCATTCAAATTTGCAACATGAGCACCATCTTCATCTTCATCGTTCACCAAAGCAGCAAACGAGTTAGATGTAGTAATGTTACCTTCCTTAGAGATAGGACCAGTAGACTTCAACATAGATGACGATTTAGATATATTACCCATAGTATTAGCTCCCTTCTTAGGTTCACTAGTAGTCGCCTTTGGCTCATATCTAACATTATGTTTAACAGATGGACCAACAAACTGATTTCCATTAGTAGACTTGGCTTTACCCTTCTTCTTCTTCTTACCCACCCTTTGGAAACCATCATTATTCAGCGTCACAGTAGGAGTTACCACATGTGATGTAGAAACAACAGGAGGGTTCACCACCTGTTTGGGACATTGATCATGAGTATGACCAAATATTTTGCATATATCACACCTGGGGGGCCTCCATTCATATTCCACCCGAATAGTCTCTTTAGTAAAACCCACCCCCGAAAGTGAAGGGAAACCAATAGTAACAACCTCCTTGAGATCAGTATTAGAATTGACCTCAATAAGACATCTAGCAAAACTACTTCTACCCCACGAATCCCTACACATAGAGCTCGTGTAAATTCAAGTATTCCTCAAATAAATTGTTTATTACAATCTTTCATAAAAAAAAAAGGATTTTTCTCCTATCGGAAAGAATGACGGGCACGAAAATTCAGCTTTATCAATCTTAGAGGGCGTTTGGTATGGCACTTTTGAATTCAAGTAATAGATTTATTCCTCAAATAAATTGTTTATTACAATCTTTCATAATAAAAGTAGACCATCATGAATCAAAAGTGAATCATGATAAAAAGAATGAGGGCCCGTTTGGTTTGAGGGTGTGAATGTGTGTTTTGAAACTAATTGCTAAAATTCAATGTTTGGTTTGTACCCAAGGGTTGTGAAACAGTAGTTAAATCAAAATATAAAGGTATTAATGAAACCTCTGGGCACCCTTAACTTTCCCTCAAAACCACTGACAATGCACTATTTGACCCTACCACCAACTCTTTTAACCACACATTTATTATATTTTATTTATATCTTGTAATTCTTTTTTCTTATATTCTTTTTTAAAATATAAATAAACTTTTTTAATTTACTTTTATTTACTTTAATATATTTTTCTCTTTCCACATCAAATACAAATTCTAATCCAAATCTAAATCTTAAACCCATTTACGGACCAAACGGGCCCTGAGTTTTACTAATTGATACGCAATAATGGACCTCACACTAATATATTCTCTTACATTGATCAAGTAAATTAATAACAATAAAAAAATACTAGTATCACTCGATTGTTTATTTAATATTTTGATTAAAATAAATTCTTTTAATAAAATATTATTTTTTTCTTCTATTAAATTATCTTTCATTTTTAAACAAAATTCAATTCTACACCTTTTTACAAACTTAACGGACCCTTATAATACAAGAAAAATAATTGTTATGCCTATTAATCATGCCTGCAAGTACAAGTGATTTATGCATTAGGTATGTTCTTAGGCTTGTGTTGTACGTTTAAATATCACTACTCATAATACAATTCATTGAATTAAAGATTTGCATATGATAATGAGTCAAATTCAACAGTTGTAGAACACTTTTTAATTCAGGTACCAAATCGATACATTTAAAAAAGTTCGTTGTTATTGTACAGGGGAAAAAAAAAAAGTGATCTACTCAAGTTTCTATTTACAAAAATGATAGATGGGCCTAATAAATAGGCCTAACCGTGGACCTACCGCATTAATAGCTTGTACAAATATAATGCGGTAGGTCCACGGTTAGGCCTATTTATTAGGTCCATGTATCTCATCTCTTCTATTTATAAATCAAGTTTTTAGTTTTTCTTAATTAATATAAATCAGTAATTACCTGTTTTTGATGTGAGCGTACATAATAGTACATTGGTTTAAGTCAAAGGTTAACTAAATAAACGAGGGTTCCACAGAATCTGATCCCATCAACCAATCAGTCCACCAACGACAACTCTAAACCTCGATCTGATCCCATCCATTGAGCTAAAGAACACAATGAAAGCATTGGGATGTTGGTTAATGTTGGTGGGTTCATTGAGATTAGCCTCTGTTTGGTTCGGTTTTGTAGACATTTGGGCTCTCCGTCATGCTGTCTTTTCAAAAACCACCAGTAAGTCACTTCACTTTCTTTCTTTCTTTTTTCCAATAGCGTTTTGTTTAATCTGTTAACTATTATTCAATACATTGCACGAAATAGTGGTATTGGATTGGATAACAACATTTGGGTGTGTTTGGGATGAACCTTATTACTTATTAGGGTGTCTTTGGCTAAGCTTATATGATGGGCTTACGAGATTATTAGTTTAAATGACTCAAGTATGCTTAAAGTGTTTGGCTAAGCTTATATCAGTGAGCTTACGAGCTTATATAAAGGGTTTTGATAAGCCCCAAAATTGTGGCTTTTGAGGGTTGGACTTGTATAATGTGTTTCGTCACAAATTAAGATTTCACTCTCATTTATACCTAATTTTAGGTTCATATTTACCATGCCCTTTTTGGAGGCATGAGCTTACCCAAACACCCCCCGAGCTTGAACTTTTAAGATAAGCTATAATAAGCTTCTATAAGCTCAAGCTAGAAACGAGCTTTTCAAAATGAATAGAGAGAGTAATTAGTTAAATTACTTAAATACCTTTCAAAATATTATAACTAATGCAAAACCTTGAAGTACATGTGAATTTAATCTATGCTATTTTATAATAATAAGTTGTGGCTCCAACTAGTCCGCTAGACAACTCCATTAAAATAAAAACTTCAAAACCTCATCTTCAACATAAGCTTCAGGCAGCTAGTTTTGCCAAATACACCCATAGTTTCTAGCTGTTCTAAGTGTTTGACAATTTTCATTATCTAAGTTTTTAACTGGTAAAATATTAAAAGTCATATGCTATAAGCTGATGTGAAACTGAATATTTTGCTAAAATCATGAGAGTCAGTTTGTCTCATCCAAACACTTAGAACTCGGTAAATGCGAAAGCAGAAGAAAAATGCATTTCCAAACACTCCGTTCTAGCTTGCGAATATGGGATAAGAGGGTGTTTGGGGTTGCTTAATTTTTCACTTTAGCAAATAAGTAAAATGGAGTGTTTGGATCATCAATTTGCTTTTACTTAACTACTTACTTCCGGCAAAATAAGTAGTTTTTAATGAGGGTGGGACATGTTTATTTCAAAGTGCTTGTTTGAGGTGAAGCAGTTTCTAATTTAAACTTTTTTTTTTTTTTTTTGGCAATTTCGTACAAAATAAGCCCCCATGAAATTATTCTATGAATCCTTTTCTAGGTCAAAATTATGTATATTTGTATTGGATCATTAGTTGTTATAAACCTATATGCAAATCTAGTTAGGTTTCAATACTCTGTTTCTAAATGGTATTTAAAATTTTTGCAAATACATGAAACAGTTTTCCTAAATTACGTGCCTAGTCAAACTTTGTGATTCAAATAGAGAACAAGACAGTAGTTATATTTAGCAGTGAGCAGTTTCCTTACTTTGTCTCTTTTGTGAATGAAATTTTGCATTAGATATTTAAGATACAGATTCATTTCCACGGTTAATCAAGAGTTTTTTTGTATATGAAAAAATATCAACTTTTTATATACTATGCAGTGACTGAAATCCATGGGAGGACGTTTGGCGTATGGACACTGCTTACTTGCACTATGTGTTTCCTCTGTGCATTCAACCTTGACAACAAACCACTTTATCTCGCAACCTTTCTATCTTTCATCTATGCCCTAGGTCACTTCTTGACAGAATACTTTATCTACCACACCATGGCCATTCAAAATCTCGCAACTGTTGGTTTCTTTGCAGGTAATATTCTCTCATTAGAATCGCATGATAATTTTTTATTTGTTTCTTTTAAGCTCTGCTTTCATAACCTTTGTCCATTGCAAAATGGTTTTTATATTTATCTAATAAGTCTCGCTAAATAGGCACGTCGATAATGTGGATGTTATTACAATGGAATGCACATAAGCCTCAAACTCCGTTGAAGAATGAATGAAAATGTTCAAGATTAGTGTAATATCTTCATCTGATCTGTATTCTGTTTTGTGACAATATTCATTTGTAACTTTCCTGCTATATGACATTAGATTCTGAAGCGATTTATGTTTGAGAGAACGCTTGTTAGTTGTTTTAGAAATGACTTATTTTGTAGCAGAAAGGACTTGTATCAGGTTCAGTTTTGTACCAGAAATAACTCGGGTGCTCTTCTGCTTATAATGAAAAAGGCTCAACATTTCCAATATCAAACCTTAAATGCTCCATATTGGTACCATTGTAATAACCATCTTTTGATGTTTTCCACTTTTCCTACATGGGTTAACTGTAAATTGTGGTTCGAATTGTGTATGCATTTACCACATTTCATTGTTAAAATCTTTAAATTGATGCTTTCCAATACAAGAACATGGTAATCAAATACAATACAGAAACATCTTAGGTAATAAAATGAAATAGTTACTGAACTTTCAACTTTTTTTCTTTTTCATTTGCATATCTCAAGGAAACATCTTATTAATAACATTCTTAGAATATGAGTTCGAAGTATCCATCACGCCAACTCTCTTAATTACGGCCCCTCCAAATGACTAATAGGAGAACTATTAGACGATGACTCATAGTGTTTGGTTAGGTGACAAAATTATTGCAACGTGCAAAAGAAATAGCACGAAAATGTGACTAAGAACTAGTAAGGTTTCTGACCAACAACGTTGCCAGGAGGGTCGTAATTGCAAACAGTAATATAAGCCCAGCCGTTGCTACATAAAGCCCTACCACATCCAACGCGTTCAGTGTTTGCCCAAACAATTTGGGTATAATGACCACACATCTTAATGCACTTGTTTTCGTTGTAGTCATAGTCGAGTCTCTCATCAAGCCACAATTGGACTGCCATCGAACCATTGATGGCTCCTTGTGCCATATTCTCACCGCACCTGTCAGAATGAACGAGACTGCAATCGGGCGTCCTTGTTTCGGCCCAAGCTTGTGCAACTTTAGCCAATTCATCGTCCCAACACAAAGGTTTCATACCTAATACTCTTCGGATACAGTTATGGGCATGAACGTAGTCATCTGGTGTGTTTCCTGGCTCCCCGTACGTTTCGTGAGCATGTGATAAATGTAGAATTGCAAATAATATAGCAAGAACAAGCGAAATGTTACGCAAATGTCCCATGTTTCTGTATGAGGTAATGGTTTTGATTATGTTTTGATTGACATAAACGGGTATTTATAATGTGAAGTTTGTCCCAAGTATTGAGGAAGTCAAAATGCAAAAGCAAAAATTGAGGAAACATAATAGGAAAGCAAAGAGGACACACATTGATGGTGCAAAATGTTTCAATACTATTACACTTGACCGAAATTTTTGGTAAAATCACAGAACCACTAGTAAATGATCCTAAACATACGAATTATACTAATGATAGAACTCCAACGTACAAACATCATGCGAACTAATCGGATTGGGTATCCTAATTATATGGTTTCCAGTTCTTATTATTAAAAATTGTGACAAGGTGTTGCATGATACTTTTCATATGTTGGAAACATATGTTTAGAATGGATCATGACATATTTTAAAAGCCTTTAGTTTTATTCATTGTTTCGATAATCATCATAGATAAGAAAACAAAGATGCAATGCATAAAAAAATGATTTGTAGACGTCCAAAATCTTTGCAGTCTTCGTGTTCAAATCTACAAATCAATAAATCATTAGTCATAGTGCGATGTTAGAACGAAAACGTTATAACAAACTCGAAGCCATTAACTATTAACATGTGACTAAATAGTTGAGCTTTTGAGAAAAGTCAACTGGCTATGCTATTGCTTTAATTCCAGCAATAACTAATAACATAATATATGGCCGGTCTGTCGCAAGGCATTTTTGGATATTTCTTTGAACATGCGATCTATAAAAAGCTTTCGGTATTCAAGTACAGACACAATATGGTTACGGATGTCTTTCTTGACATATGTAGGCGTGTCGGAATATCCGCCAAGAAAGAAGCACATGTGAACTTTTTGACAGACCCGTTGGATGGAAGATCCACACTCAAACTAGCAGACGTTTTGGTTTTTGATGGGTTGGAGGGAAACATGCGTGTGTGGATCTAACCGGGGTTTCTCCTCTCGTGGGTTTGAGTAGCCGGGGTTTTATAGTAGGACATAATGCTTTGAAAGCCGCCTCGTGCAAAGTGAAAAACGCGAGAAAGCATGCATTGAAAATCAGCATGTTTGTATTCCCTTCGTGTTTGATACTTTTGGTTTACTTGCGCCTGGGCAGTGGTGTTCCTCAACCGAGTCCAACTAGTTATGATACCTAGATCAACAAATGTTGTTTTCAAAAGGATCGGTTTTGCAATCCAAAAAGGGCTAGCTGCGCAGCTTGTTGCTCGTTTGCCTTCAAACTCTATATAAACTAAAACATAAGGATTTATTTATTATTTATTTATTTATTTATTTTTAATGAGAATTAATGAATCAATAACTTGCTTAAAAAAATTATGACTATACCCTCAAAAGTAAATTAGTATTATGTATTGTTATAATAGGAAGTTTATACCAAAATCAACAACTTTACCAAATCTCTTGTGCTTACACACAACATTAGAATGATAGAGTTGAGAGAAAACATAGACAACTTCTTAATGTTGCTAGGTCTCTTATTCTTTAGGGGGAATACCTCTGTTTATATGTGTTGAGTGTATTCTGACTACTATATTTAATCAACAGATTACCATCCTCTGTGCTTCTAGGAAAGTCTCCGTATGCGTTTGTGTATAATAGACCTCGGGTGTTTGTGCTTTGCAACCATTTTAAATAATCATGACAAGTTTTCATCTAAATGTGGTTTTTAGGATATTTTAACTTCAAAAAAGGTTATAAGATGTATCTTTGGAAACAAAACAAATCAATTTTTCAAAGGATGTCAAATTTTATGAAAATATGTTTCCTTTTAAGAAAGACATCCAAAAACATGATACATCAGATAATCTTAATCAGAATAAAGTTAATCACTTAAAATTTTGATCTTAATCCGGATGAGAATACACCTTTTGTACCCAATGATGATGTGAGAGGGAAAAATAGTTCATTTGATAGAGATGGTGGTATCGATCTTCACTTAGGTAGTCCTGTAAGTCACTTAAACAATCAAATAGTTTTGATAGCGTATGAGAGCTTCAACCTAACTAGCTAAGACCCATACACTCTATACTAGCCGAGCGCAAGCCTACCGAGGTTAAGATTCGACTATCGACCTGGGAAACACTTCCCTAGGCTATGTTCGGGTAAACCGTGCCTGATGAACACGTCTAGGCAAGCCGCACGCCTGGCGACTTAGCTAGGGTCGTTATCACCAACAACACGTGTCGCTACGTCATTTACAACGAGGTAGTGCTACAACAATGCATGAACCCCTCCATGCACCCAAATCAACCAAGGATGATACGCCACGTATCATCCTTATCCCTTCCCTTGATAAACACCACTTGGGTCATCCTAGGTCATTAGATTGCGTTTACGGGTTACTCTACCTTAAGGGCTTCCCTATAAGTACTTGGCCATTCCCTCGAAATGGCCCAAGCTAAGTAGTTGTTCTCTCATAAATTACACACACACACAGAGACACACACAACCTAGTCGA
The DNA here is from genome assembly GCA_014162995.1 of Artemisia annua. NCBI lineage: Eukaryota > Viridiplantae > Streptophyta > Magnoliopsida > Asterales > Asteraceae > Artemisia > Artemisia annua. The sequence continues at coordinate 14,897 of LBNU01021424.1, read as the reverse complement.
CTTATGAGCATTACCCCAACTCGTGACTCTGGTCACACCTTGGGGTCCCTACCGAATGTGGGAAACCAAGCGATCGACGACCCCAAACCCTAAATACGTTCCTTAGGTAAACATGGTGCCATGCTTAATATACGATACTAATAGCCGCGATTTTTTGCCTTTTTCCAATTAACTGGGAAAAAGTTTATTTTCAACAGAAAGCCAAAAACACTTTCTATTTTTGAACTTTTCGACACATGAAAACTCTATTTTCGAATATTCCATCACCGGAAAACAAAATAAAACGTTATCTATTTTCACCTACCTGGCGTCGGAGAACCCAAAATCTACCTTTCCGTTACCTGAAAATATTTCCTTACCCAGAAACAAGGGTTTCACTATGAAACCCTCGTTTCCAGGCAACATGCTAAAACCTTGTTTTTCGTTGCAAAACACGAAAAACTTCACCCTACAAAAATAACCACCTTCTTCTCTTTTCGGTTCAGTTGAAAAACTCTCCGACTCGCCCAAAAACACCACTTCATCGAGAAAATTCACAAAAAAACTCATACGGCACTTGATATAGGCAAGACCATATCCACTCTTTCCCCTCAATAACTAAATGGCGCTACCACTATCCTGTCTCATTAATCTTATCGTCAATACTGACAAAACAACCCTGAATTAGCCTGAAACATAGATCGGCGAAGCCTGAAACACAGCCTGGAACGATCCCAGGTAACCAAACACTAACCCAAAAATAGTCTGACATCACCTTCAAATATCCTACAAAGCAAACCCTAGTGCCATGATCCCAAGACGTAAACAAAAAAAAATAATAAAAAAAGGCATATAACCATGGTAATTGACATATGAACCTGGAAGTCTACAGGAAACACAAGAAAACCATCAAGAGTTGCCCCTATATGGAAGTAAAACTCTTTACAAAACAAAAACACCAAGCAAAAAATTCAGTGTCACAAAGAAGTGTCATTAAAACACTGAATGACACAGAGTATACAAAGGCTAAAACTCATTTCCTGACAACGCTAAAAGGACCAACTGTTTCCCTAGAAAGTTTCCTTCCATCAAGCTCAAACGCCATCTCAGCAGGCTCGAACACCAATCCATCAAACTGACAAAACTTTAGACCAGGCTTTTACACCATAACCCAGACCGAGAGTCCAAAATTAGTAAAGTGGTAGGCAGAAGGAAAACAAAACTAACCCAGGAAGACCTATGCATGGCTAGGCTAACAAAATGGCCCCCACGTGTCTATATCATGATAGCGATGCGTCACTATCTTGGCACACGACTAAACTAAGGAAATGTTACATCTAGGTATGCATTACAATTTTGCTATTTCAATTATTTCAACCTTTCAACACAATTAATTTGTAACATGGAAACGATGTAAAAACATTCAAGTCAGGACACTTAATCTAAATTCTCCTTGTTAGTCATACAATACTGATTATATGTTTAAAACAAGGATTTAGTCTGAGGAACTATTCCTTCAGACAATAAAAAAACACTTAATCTATCTTACTAAACTATTAGAGAAATAAGTCTGATAACACTCAGAATGAGTATGTTTTTAGTTGCGTTATCGTTAGTTTTGTGCATCATATTTGGTTATATTTGTATGTATTTGTTACTTAATCATGAAAAAGCGTATATACAAGTGAATGTAGCCAAGTACAGGAATAGATGATGAAAAGATAAAGAATTGAAGTGATTATGCACATTTGGAGAATCTCAAGGTGGAGACAAGAAAAAAACCACACAAGAACTCAATGATTTGATAGTGTCAAGATTTTCATGTTCATATATCAAGAAAATATCAAGTTCTATGGAAGAAATCAACACCTAAATGAAGTATAAAACATGCGACAAGAAAAGTCGAAGAAAAGTCAAGAATGTGAGTACAGGGAGGATCCAACCGATCAGATGCAACCCGCATCCGATTCGGTTGGAATGTGCTAAAAGACCATACGATCGGATGGCCACTGAACCGATCGGTTGGGACAGACTGCAGTTACCATTTCGCATTAAATGAAGGTTTTACTTCTCATTAATCATTGGAGTCTGATCATTTCTGTTAGCCTTGAAAATAATGTTATATGTTGGAAATTGCATTAGTTAAAAGCACAAGGACTAGTTGTGTCTATAGGACATAGTTTAGTGCATTTAGTAGTATAAATACTCTCCTAGTTGCAACTAGGAGAGGTGGATGTTCATATTGTAATAAGGGTGTGTGTGGTTTCTCCTCTTTCTCTCTCTAGAAAACACACACACCTTCCCAATTCTTTAATCTAATATACCATGTTTAACCTTTATTTCGAGCATCCCCGACCTCCTGAATATAGATTCTTG